>JAPPVO010000019.1:125019357-125220862 GCA_030407325.1 Camellia japonica | reverse complement strand
GGTCGATAGCGGCTATAGCAACAAGATAAGATATTTAGCCCTGTACAAGGGGTATAGATATGACCAAAATGCCCATCGGAATTGAATACCACATAACGAGTACGAACGGTTCAACAAGGCACATTCATCCTTGCGTAGTTATATCGAGCAGACATTTGGTGCTTTGAAGTCAAGGTTGGGGGGGCTTTGCGAAATATGCTGAAGTTAAAATTTTTCAATCAAGTGCCCTTTGTATGTGTGTCAATGGCGTTACATAACTTCATAAGCTGGAATAGTGAAACTGATGCGATCACACTGAATATCCTAGACAACGGCGAGTACGTGGCGCCGCAAATGTTCGACCACCCCGAATACACCCAGGTTGCTGATATCATAGAGCCAGGGGACTCAAATCCCGAAATGGGCACTGTAAGAGTGAATATTACATACGCACTACGGCAGCAAGCGCATGTGTAAGGCCGAAGCATTTGTTGTTGTGGTGGGTGTTATCTTCGCTGTATGTTGTATAAAATTTATGTATGTTGTTGAAAAAAATTATATAATTTGTTGTACAAAATTAGCAACAATCAAAACATATTGTAATTATCAACAACATTCAAATTCGTAAACATGTTAGGTTTATAACATTGTAATTTTATTTTTAAATTCTGAGATAATAAAAATAATTATAAAAAAACTTTTGTTAAGTTTGCATTTCTATGTTATAAATTTGGAAATTTTGTTTTACTGTCATTAGTAACATTATTGAAATAATTTATAAACTTATAATATTATTGTTCATGACCACAAATGAACATAGAAAATATGAAGAAAGTATGTGTATATTTCATGTGATAGCTACGGTAATGTATTTGTAGCGTGAAGTCTCATCTTTTGCCAAATATGAAAAACATAGGAAAAAAAAATTCGCATAAATGTATGAGATGTTGAAAACATTATAGCATAGTGTAAACCCAAAAAATGCTTTTTTCCTTGACTAACAGTAGAACATCACTCGTTTTTGTTTAATTTGTTGCATTTTAATTTTTTTTTGGCTTTTTTAATTAATTTATTTATTTTTGGTTTGCTATTTTTTTCATATTGCAGACCTTGTACTATTGGGCTGCCACCATTATTGTAATAACCCCGACCCTGATTAACGTTAATTGGTACTTAATTATGCCTAATAGTAATTAAGAGGAAATCTGGAATTAATTTGCATGTGTATCGCCTGATTTATGTGTTTCTATCTGTTCAATGTCGAAATATCTGTTCATATTTTAAACTTTAATCTGCGAATTAAAAGTCTTATCGGTGCCCGATTCCGAAATTGATTAGTGTTTTGGACTCGTTAGAATATATGTGATTTTATGGTAGGTTCAATTAAAATTTGATTTGGAATGTTTAAATTAGATTAAATAGTGTTAAATTAATGAATCTAACGTAATTTCAATTATGCCACTTAGTGGCCCATTACATGAAATATTTGAGCTTCATTACACCACTCTCCTCAGCCACTTTAAGAACCCAAAAACGTTTGAGAGAGGGAGAAATAGGGGAGTTGTGGATTTAACTAGGAGATTGGCTTAATTGTGGAAGAATTTGGTGGTTGATTGCAAGTTTGAACTTCTAGACTTGAAATTAAGGACCCAAGGTAGGAATTCATCCTTTCATTCATGTAATTGAGTTAGTTCTTGCATAGTTCTTAACCTATTGAAGATTAGAGTCTAGATTTGGCTTTAAATTGTTGAATTGGGTAGTATATCATGCATGCATGGTTACAATCTTGCAATTTGAGTTCGTTTTCATCAAAACTTCACATGCATGTTCATACTTTTGTTTTAGTCCATGAATTTACCTTGGTTTTGAGCTCAATGTTACATTAAATCTTGTTTTGGAGCTTTGGAATCCAAGTTGTACTCATGCATTTTTGTTTAAGCTTTGTTCTTGAGGATTTGTTGAAAATGTGTTCAATTGACTCATCCTTGAGCTTTAATTTTACAAATTGACTTTTGAAACATGATATACTATGATTTTTAAGTGTTTTTCCAGAAATTGGGCTCAAGAGGTTGAGTTTTGGGTGTTGGATGCTTGGTTCGAACTTGGAAGGCAAATCTGGAAATCCCAGAATTTGGCTTCCTTGCTCGAGCGACCATCGTTTGTTCAGAGCTCCGCTCGAGCGAATAAATGGTGGCTCGAGCGTAAATTTCAAGCTCTTAGGTTTTTGGTGCACGCAGACGCACGCTCGAGCGAAGAGACCTACGCTCGAGCGAGGAACTGGGTCTCACGCTCGAGCGAGCATCGAGCGTAAAAAATTAGCAACCAGTACTTTTGCATTTTTACAGACCGCTCGAGCGAAGGAGTCCTCGCTCAAGCGAACCCTTTGTTTTGGCAAACTCGCTCGAGCGAAGAAAGTCTCGCTCGAGCGAGACCCCTGTTTTCAGCAAGTTTTGCAAAATATTTTCTAAGGCATATTTGCATCCTCATTCCATCCTAGGCATTCCTAGGCCATGTTTAAGACTCTATAAGGGGAATTCAAGGGTAGAAACACACTTAGAACCAATGACATAAGTTTTGTATAACTAGAACGTGTGTTTCATGAATATGTCTGTCATGTGTTATGTAAGTCACGTGCCGCACTCTGTTTGACCTTTTGACTCCGTCCGTCTGTTTCAACGCCCACTGTGAGTAATAACATAGTAAAGATATGTTCAACTGTACTTGTTTTCTGTGTGGCAAAGTGAGATCTGTTTTCTGAAATGATATGTTATGTACAATGAATGACTGTTCAATTTCTGACATGTATTTGTGACATCCTTATTATTATGTGATATCTACAGCCGTTACCCGGTATCGGAGGTTCCTGTATGGAACTGGTTATTCGTAACCTCACGCGTATGCGTCCTGTTTGTGCACTGTTACCCGTACCGGAGGCCCGCCATGGGGGCTTAGCTGTCCTGTTCTGTGACCCGGATCCGGAGGTTCCTTCTTGGAACTAGGTTATTCATAACCTTATGCTTATGCGTCCTGTTTTGTTATGCTAGTGGATGTATCACGTAAATGTAACCTTGACTTATGATTTCTGTCTATATATGATCCGAACAAGTATGATTTTGATACAATATGAATTGATTTCTAAAATCTGTACGAACTCATTCATTGAAACCCCTTTACTCTGTTTATTATTCACTGGGCTTTCGCTCACAATTTACTATATATATGTAGGTGAGGCGACACATGACCCAGGCCAGAGTTGACGGCCTTCAGTTCTATTTTGTCAGCCAAACGTTGCGCCTCCCGAGGGGGTTCGCTTGAAGCCTATTGATATGGCTGTTTTTGTGACCATCTAGTATATGTGTGTTATGAAGTCAGGTCTTGGGGACTATTCTCTGTAAATATTGATGTATCTGACTAGCATGTTTTTTTGATATAAAGAAGATTTGAGAAGTTCTGTTTCATTTTGGTATCACAGCTCATTGGACCTTGTTTATTTCATATATTTGCTTCCGCAGCCCCTTATTATTTGTTAATCTGTTCAGAGGCCTTTGGTAATCCACGGATTACTAGTCGGTTACGGTGCCAAACCTACAGGGGCGGGTTTGGGTCGTGACAATTATGGTCTTGTTGAATTCAACAGAACAATGTATGTATCCAACAACAGTACACATCACGAATAAAAAGAAAAAAAATTATATGAATGAGGGATAGGTGCACCAGTAGCATAATGCCAACATTATGGTTTTGTTGAAATCAACACAACAATGTATGTACCCAACAACAGTGCACAGATCACGGGTGAAAAGAAAAAAAAAATTTAAAAAAAGCTAGTGCAGTTCAGTGCACTCAAAACAGACCATGACAAATGTACTGACATGCACAGAAAGCATCTCATTACTCAGAGGGGTAAGAAGGTAATTTTAGTATTTCATACAATATTTTAATACATATTTTTTCGTAAAAAATAAAAAGTTATCCCAAATAACCATATTTTTTTCCTCTATTTTTTTAGCCAAAAAGTCAAAAAGTGCACTTATATAATTCACCACAAACAACCCTTTAATTAATCAAGGAGGTGGTTGTTACATTCTCTCCCCTAGGACGTTTGGTTCTCCAAACTTAGTGTAATAACCTCGACACCCTGATTAACGTTAATTGGTACTTAATTATGCCTAATAGTAATTAAGGGAAAGGAATCCGGATTAATTTGCATGTGTATCGCCTGATTTATGTGTTTCTATCTGTTCAGTGTCGAAATATCTGTTCATATTTTAAACTTTAATCTACGAATTGAAAGTCTTATCGGCGCCCGATTCCGAAATTGATTAGTGTTTTGGACTCGTTAGAATATATGTGATTTTATGGTAGGTTCAATTAAAATTTGATTTGGAATGTTTAAATTAGATTAAATAGTGTTAAATTAATGAATCTAGCGTAATTTCAATTATGCCACTTAGTGGCCCATTACATGAAATATTTGAGCTTCATTACACCACTCTCCTCAGCCACTTTGAGAACCCAAAAACGTTTGAGAGAGGGAGAAATAGGGGAGTTGTGGATTCAACTAGGAGTTTGGCTTAATTGTGGAAGAATTTGGTGGTTGATTGCAAGTTTGAACTTCTAGACTTGAAATTAAGGACCCAAGGTAGGAATTCATCCTTTCATTCATGTAATTGAGTTAGTTCTTGCATAGTTCTTAACCTATTGAAGATTAGAGTCTAGATTTGGCTTTAAGTTGTTGAATTGGGTAGTATATCATGCATGCATGGTTACAATCTTGCAATTTGAGTTTGTTTTCATTAAAACTTCACATGCATGTTCATACTTTTGTTTAGTCCATGAATTTACCTTGGTTTTGAGCTCAATGTTACATTAAATCTTGTTTTGGAGCTTTGGAATCCAAGTTGTACTCATGCATTTTTGTTTAAGCTTTGTTCTTGAGGATTTGTTGAAAATGTGTTCAATTGACTCATCCTTGAGCTTTAATTTTACAAATTGACTTTTGAAACATGATATACTATGAGTTTTAAGTGTTTTTCCAGAAATTGGGCTCAGGAGGTTGAGTTTTGGGGTGTTGGATGCTTGGTTCGAACTTGGAAGGCAAATCTGGAAATCCCAGAATTTGGCTTCCTCGCTCGAGCAAAGGATTCCTTGCTCGAGCGACCATCGTTTGTTCAGAGCTCCGCTTGAGCGAATAAATGGTGGCTCGAGCGTAAATTTCAAGCTCTTAGGTTTTTGGTGCACGCAGACGCACGCTCGAGCGAAAAGACCTACGCTCGAGCGAGGAACTGGGTCTCACGCTCGAGCGAGCATCGAGCGTAAAAAATCGGCAACCAGTACTTTTGCATTTTTACAGACCGCTCGAGCGAAGAAGTCCTCGCTCGAGCGAACCCTTTGTTTTGGCAAGCTCGCTCGAGTGAAGAAAGTCTCGCTCGAGCGAGACCCCTGTTTTCAGCAAGTTTTGCAAAATATTTTCTAAGGCATATTTGCATCCTCATTCCATCCTAGGCATTCCTAGGCCATGTTTAAGACTCTATAAGGGGAATTCAAGGGTAGAAACACACTTAGAACCAATGACATAAGTTTTGTATAACTAGAACGTGTGTTTCATGAATATGTCTGTCATGTGTTATGTAGGTCACGTGCCGCACTCTGTTTGACCTTTTGACTCCGTCCGTCTGTTTCAACACCCACTGTGAGTAATAACATAGTAAAGATATGTTCAACTGTACTTGTTTTCTGTGTGGCAAAGTGAGATCTGTTTTCTGAAATGATATGTTATGTACAATGAATGATTGTTCAATTTCTGACATGTATTCGTGACATTCTTAGTATCATGTGATATCTACAGCCGTTACCCGGTATCGGAGGTTCCTGTATGGAACTGGTTTTTCGTAACCTCACGCGTATGCATCCTGTTTGTGCACTGTTACCCGTACCGAGGCCCGCCATGGGGGCTTAGCTGTCCTGTTCTGTGACCTGGATCCGGAGGTTCCTTCTTGGAACTAGGTTATTCATAACCTTATGCTTATGCGTCCTGTTTTGTTATGCTAGTGGATGTATCACGTAAATGTAACCTTGACTTATGATTTCTGTCTGTATATGATCCGAACAAGTATGATTTTGATACAATATGAATTGATTTCTAAAATCTGTACGAACTCATTCATTGAAACCCCTTTACTCTGTTTATTATTCACTGGGCTTTCGCTCACAGTTTACTATATATATGTAGGTGAGGCGGCACATGACCCAGGTCAGAGTTGACGGCCTTCAGTTCTATTTTGTCAGCCAAACGTTGCGCCTCCCGAGGGGGTTCCGCTTGAAGCCTATTGACATGGTTGTTTTTGTGACCATGCTAGTCTATATGTGTGTTATGAAGTCAGGTCTTGGGGACTATTCTCTGTAAATATTGATGTATCTGACTAGCATGTTTTTTTGTATATAAAGAAGTTTTGAGAAGTTCTGTTTCATGTTCGGTATCACAGCTCATTGGACCTTGTTTATTTCATATATTTGCTTCCACAGCCCCTTATTATTTGTTAATCTGTTCAGAGGCCTTTGGTAATCCACGGATTACTGGCCGGTTACGGTGCCAAACCTACAAGGGCGGGTTTGGGTCGTGACACTTAGTTATCTTTCACTAGCCCTTATTATTCTATTACTGTTAAGTAGGCCTCTGGTAATCTCGAATTACTGGCTGGTCACTTCTCTAATCCCTTGGGGCGGGGTTGGGTCGTGACACAACCAGTTAGTGTATTTTTTTCACAAATTTTTGCCTTAAGGTGGTCATCCGGGGGGACATCCGGATGGACATCCGAGGAGACATCTGGTGGTGAAAATCAAACGGTTATGAACAATGATTTGATGAAAGGCACATTGGTCCTCAGTTTGATGAAAGAAAAGTGAAATCCTGAATTTGATACCAATTTGATGAAATCGTTGGAGCTGAAAAAGGAACCATTTTTCATCAAATTCAAATTTGATGATAAGTTTGATGCACCGTTGGAGATGATCTTAAGGGTTTAAATGAGAATTTACCATTTTAGTTGATTTTTTAATGAAAATATATATAAGAAAGTAAAAAGAGTAATGCGATGATTTGTAGTGTTTTTTTGACTTTTTAATTATAAAAAATACTAGGGACCTACCTTTACAAACCTCAAATTTATCCCAAATGTGTTTGTGTGATAGAGATTGAATTGATGAAGTTGAGATCTACATATGAAATGAATTTGAGCCATTGATTTTTTTTTTTTTTTTTTCTAGGCAAATTCTCAATTAATAAGAGTGGATTTGTAATATTATTGTTTAACTATTTTCTTCACTTGCCAAGTGAGGCAAAATATGCACTTAGTTTTTCATTTTTTATTTACATCATATTTTATTCTTTTAATTATTTTTTATGGGTAATGACATGAGAAATATAAAATATCAAAATATTTGTAAGGGTAAATTACACTTTGCCCCTTTTATGCTTTGTCACTTTTCCACTTTGGTTCTTGAAATTTATTTTTTTCACTCTGGCCCTTTATAGTTTATGTTTTTCTCCATTTACTCCAAAACCATTTACTCCGAAAACTATCTTCTATTCAAAATTAGACAGAAAATGTCATAATAATTGTCACAAAATATAAAAAATATATTATTATATTGAGGATTAAATTTGTGTAAGAGATTTGAGTTATATAAAATAAAAAATTTTCATACCACATAAATGTTAATGTGTTATGTTCTGTCTAATTTTTAACAGAAATTAGCTTTAGGAGTAAATTGGAAAAAACTTGAAACATAAAAGACCAAACTGGAAAAAAACAAACCTTAAGGGCCAAAGTGGAAAAGTAGCTAAATATGAAGGGGGCAAAGTGTAGTTTACCCTGTTTATAATCTCAATACACTTTTTATATATTTCAAAATATTTGTATACATTTCAATACAATTTTTTTATGAAAAAATATTTTTTACTATTAAGGCAAATCTATATAGTGCTCCAACTTTTGCATTCATTGGTTAAAAACAGTAATACTCAATACTTTTGTTGAATTTTTGGAGACAAATAGCATGGAGCAAAACTTATGACCAGGGGTGAGCAGCGGATATACCGATCCGCCAAAACCGACCGAACCGAACCGATCCGCCGCATTTTGGACGGATGCGTGATGACGAGCGAACGGTTGCGGATTGATTTTCTCCAATCCGCCAATTTGGCGGACGGATGGCGGATTTGAGATTCTTTTGACCGCAACCGAACCGCCAAACCGCGAGCACCCTTAGTAATTTATAAGACTTTGTATTTTTAATTTGTTTAAATATTTTGTTTGTGTTTTCAATTGAAAAAGAGTTTAAATATTCTGTTGAAAAAAGGTTTTCAACTTGAATATATTTTTTGAATTGAAAAAAATAAACGTATTATTTATCTATATTTTTTGATTTTTAAATCTAACTCTAAAAGTAATAAATAGAAAATATGATATATGTTGGTTGGTTTTTGTTTTCAAAAACATATATAAATGTAACAATATATAGACATACAATCTCTACTATTACTCTGTTCATGGTTTTGGTGGTTTGAATTATTTTTATATTTTAAGAACCACATATTGTAATATTTTATGTGGATGAGGCATGCTGTGATTGTAATATGTGGATGAGGCATGCAATGATTGTGATATTCTAAAGTTTCAAACTTTCTTTTTTTGGATGAGGTATGCGGTTATTGTAATACTTTTTTAAGTCATTGACTGTAATACTCTTTTCTTCTTTTTTTTTTGAGGAAGTGCACAAGTTGAACTGTTGAAAATTTATAAAATTTCAAACTGCCAAACCGATTCGTATCCATCCGCCAAACCGCCAATCCGCTCAATCCACATCCGCCGGATTGGTGGACGGATGCGGATTAATTTTCTCCAATCCGCCAATCTGACGGATGGATGGCGGATTGAAGGTTCCGTGGCCGCAACCGACCCGCGCCCACCCCTACCTGAAGCCCACCGGCTGCCCCCACACCACACCGGCACTCCCTTTTGACCATCGGCACTGTTTTCTCAAACACTTTGGCCGGTCGGCACTGTATGTTGCCGACCGGCACTTTTTGGTGCCGGTGACTGTTTTGGCCGGCCGCCGGCTTGCACCCTTTGAACCCCTGGA
Organism: Camellia japonica; assembly: GCA_030407325.1. Taxonomy (NCBI): domain Eukaryota; kingdom Viridiplantae; phylum Streptophyta; class Magnoliopsida; order Ericales; family Theaceae; genus Camellia; species Camellia japonica. Next base: position 125,211,739 of record JAPPVO010000019.1, on the reverse strand, counting down.
CATGGTGCATGCCAGCTGTGCCAGCTGGAATGCACCATCACATTCCCCGTGCACAGGTGTGGCCATTTTGCACCCTTTGCACCCTCTAAGCTTCTAGAAGCTTGCACCTTTGGCCAAGCTTCTTGGAGAAGCTTGGCCAGCTGTCTTAGCTTCTCCAAGAAGCCAAGACCCCTTTGCACCTCTTGCCCCTTTTCCTTTGCTTAGCCATTAAGTCTTGTGGCTTAGTCTTGGCCTATATAAGCACCATTCCTCTCCCTTTGTTGGAGGTTAGCCATTTTCAACACAAAACCAGAGCTCCTATATCTATACATCTGTGTTGCATTCTCTCTCTCTATATCTCACTCTCTCTCATCCTTGTGTGTGTGTTTTGAGCCTAAATAGTGTGTTTTTACCTCACTTTTGCACCAATACACACACCATTACACCTTATTTCGAGATTGAGGGACTTGGAGGGTTGTTTGTTGAGTTTTTGGACTGGTTTTGTTCACTAGAGGAGGGCTGCACCATTTGTTCTTCAAGTGTTCTTCAAAGGTGAGCTAGTTACTTTAGTTTCCCCATTTTTGCAACTAGTTTTTACCCATCTTGCTTTGTGTTTTAGTCTTTGTGTATAACTGAAAAAAGGCTTGTTTTTCCTTGCTTAAGAACATTCATTAAGGTCACTTTGAGGTTTGAGTGAAAACTCACCCTCTTAGGCCTTGTTTGGCCTTTTTGGTGCTTCCATTATAAGCCTTGTTTGCTTTGTTGCTTTTGTCTTCTCATCACTGAAAATCAGAGGGTTTTTAGTGTTGAGGAAAGTGTTTTGAAGTCTTATATAGGGGAGGGACACCCCCTCCCCTTTGTCCCTCTTTGGTCTTTACTTTGGCTCACATAGTAGCATGCATTTTTAGCCTTATATGCCTTCATTTCAAAGCTTATTTGGGGTTTTGGATCATAATCATCACTGTTTTGGGTTGGTTTTGTGGTCCTTAGCATGCTCCTTATACTTGCTTTGTAATGCTCTAGTTTGCCTAGAAATGAGCCATGAGTTTAGGCTACGTTTCTTGCATGTATGAGCCTCATTCCATGATGGTATTAGCATCATTTTGCCATGCTTAGAGGCTGTGGGCCACTGATTTTGTCACCTTTGGCATGCTTGATGAAGTTGCTTTGCATTATGGCTTGTAAGCCTTGAGTATGTGATCCATGAACAAGCATTGGTTAGGCTACTTAGGTGATTTGGGATCATTTAATATGCTATTTCAGCCCCTATACCATGCTTATATGTCTCCATTTATCATCTCTTTCATACTTTGAAATGTTGTAATTTTGTGCCTTAAAGGGTGGTCTTTGGGCATGCTTGTATGTTTAGGCATTTGGATTGCCATACCATTGGATTTTGGGTTGTGTTTTAGTGCCATGAAGCTCTGTTTTTTACCTAATAATTCATGCCATGAGTGGTCTTGTTAGTGGTGGCGGAGTACCCTCTTTTGTGCCTTAGCTTTAGGCTATAAACTTGCATGCTTGTATAGCATTTTGTCCATGGTTTTGAGCACTTTTGGCCACTATTTTGGGGTGGATTGAGGTCTGCCCCTTATGGTTTAAATCCACCATTGCATGCTTGCCTCATGTCTATTGCTTAATTGATTCATTAAGTGTTGTAGTATGTTGGTCTTATTGCTTGATTGGTCCATGTTTGCATGACATTTGCATCTTGTATACTCTTGCATGTTGCATGCTTAACATGGTAGTTGCATGACATTTGGTGTGCTTGCATCCTAATTCCCATGTTGCATCATTTGAGCTATGTTGCATACATGCATTTCATGGCTTGGTTTGGGGTTGTCAAACCAAGCATAAGGGTTGAGGGAAGTTCACACTCCAAGTGGTGCAACTTGTTTCAACTCTTGTCCCCAAGGCCCTTGACCAACACATGATAAGGTCTTGGTTTCATTTGTGTGTTTGCATGCATTTTTACATTAAAATGCAATCTTGGTTCCTTAGGCTATCATGCACCAAGATGCATAGTTGATGGCCCAAGAACCAAGGGTCATGCTTCTTTGAGTCCCATGCATGATAGGGAGCATTGACCATGCTTACATTTGCTCTAAAATCCATATCATGCACTGTCTGCCTGCTGTTGCTGTCAAACTGTCCTCTGCAGGAATTTTGTGCCGACCGGCAGTATAGAGTGCCGACCGGCACTTTATGGGTAGCCGATAACCTCTCAAGCAGCCGGTGGTCATTTTACATGGCCGGTAGCCATTCCATCAGGCCGGTGGTGTACAGAAGCATACAAGGAAGGTGTTCTGGGACTTTGGCAATTTTTGGAGGGACAGGGCAGTAAGAACAGAGGCAGCAGTGTCATGATGCGAGTTTCCGGGCGAGTCGGATTCGAGCATGCATCATTCGCGCATCCCGAGGCAGGGCTGAGGCCCCCCCTTTTTTTTATATATATACTGAATTTAATTTGATAAATTAGAAATTTCTGTAATAATTTATTTGTTCTGTATTCGGACTGTATTATTTGGGACTGTATATTCTTTTGGTCCCTCCGTGTGAGGGCATAATTGTAATAAGTGTGGGTGAGTGGTTTGTATGTCTTCCAACCCCCACTTCTTTCTTCCCTTTTATTTACCTGCTTATGATGGTAGATTAGGGCACGTTTATTTGTAGCATACCTTATGCAATGCATGCGTGCATCCATGCACTTGTCTAAACATGCACCGGGCTCGGTACATCATAAACTGCATCGTACTTTCAATTCCAAATTGAATACGTGATAGTTGTAGCATTTCATGTGCCATTTTAGGGTTAGCCGAGCCTACTCTAAATTGCATCCTTGCCTGTGTTGCATTAGCCACTTAACATGACCTAGGGACATGCATGTCTGCTAACTAGTTTCTTGTTTTGGCACGGAGTACGATGTAAGTATCTTACGCTTTAGCATACCACATGCGTGTGAATGTTGCCATGACAGTATGCTTACCATGCGGCTAAATGCTTACATGAGATAAACTGTTTGAATGCCTGTGGGTGGAGGTTGGGTTGCTTGAGTTGGAAAACTCGTTGAAATCCGTATTTTAGCCTACTTGCGAGCAGCAAAACCCGAAACGCTTTCAAAACAAACGGATATGCAATGATTATTTCCGAATTAGGCAACCTAGTCTATACTTGTTTGCTGTGCGCATAACGTAGTAAATCTAGGCTAATAACCGGTATAAGAGCATGTAATGTTTTCAAAATGGATATCACGGTTAGTAGAGGCCGGTCTTCGAACCGGGTGAAAGGGGGTGCTCATAGCTGACCTTCCCCGATCGTACCCAAGCTCCCGAGCCAAGACATTTGGTGATGACGGACACGTGGCCTTCGACACCGAGTCAGGGTTTCCTAAATTTCCCATTTAAAAAATATTTAGGTGGCGACTCTGTAATCTGGCAAAGCAGTCCATGTTTGGCACTTCTTTTCAAAAATCTGTTTTTTCTCAAAACGATTTGCCAGAGTTGGACTCTTTGGTTCAGATTTAGAACCGTAACACAAAAGGGAGTCCGAACTGTAGAGTGAAGCCCGCGGGCGCTGTTACACATGGGAATGAAGTTGATTTTTGAAAAAGATTGAGTTCCAATTCAAAGCAAATTTTCTAATTAAACAAGCCCAGAACCGCACGTGCGGCTTGGAGTAGGGGGTGCAGCGGATGGCCGACCGCACGCCCGTCCGACCCGACCCGACCCGTCGAGTTTTGGGTGGATGCGTGACATGTGGCGGACGGATACGGGTCCCTATTTTCCATTTTCTCGGGTTCGGGTCGGGTCGCGGGTAATCCGCCAATTTCATCCGTTAACCCGACCCGCCCGCGCCCTCACTTTTCCCCCTTTCCCCCCCTGATTTGCCTCCTTTATTTTTCATTTCACTTTTTGTAGCCCTAGGTTCTTGAACATGTCTTTGTCTCTCTCTCTCTCAAATCTCTCTCTCTCTCTCTACTACCTTACCCATCATCGGAACGATCTACATACACGGCGTCGGCGATCGATCTACACGGCGTCGTCGGCGATCGATCTAGATTCTACACTACTGACTGAGGTATCTCTCTCTCTCTCTCTCTGCTTTCCTCTTCTTCTCATCTTCTTCTGCTTTCCTCTTCTTCTCTTTTCTTCTCTTCTTCTGATGATCTGAGTCTAATCTGTTTTGTTTTTTTTTTTTGTTCCAGTTCTAAAACAAAATAGATGGTTAGATTGATCGATCCACAGTCTACTAGTCTACACTGACTGTAACTGAACTGAGGTACCCCTCTCTCTTTCTCTCTCCTTCTTCTTCTCTTCTTCTTCTTCTTCTTCTTCTTAACTGGTTTTTTTTTTTTTTTTGGGTTCCAGTTCATTAATTAGATGTAGAAATAACTTCTGTATAAGGATGTTGTAATTAGCAGATAGATACTTTTTCCAAACAAAAGATAGGTTGTTAGTAATTTGGTTATCCCATCAATACTAATATGTGTTTCATATTCTTAATCTTAAGAGATTTTGTTGAGTATCAAGTATAACTTTCATTTTTCTCCCTGATATTTTGCAGTTTCACTATACATACGGGTGCTGGTCTAATTGTTCCTGAAATTCAAGATGATGGGAAGGTAATTTCTTTAAAAATATTGAAATTTGTATTGATCCTCTCTTGTAACTTGCTAAGCATCAAAATTTTATTAATTATCACTTTTTTTTTTTATTCTTCCATATTTCGTAACTGGAAATACTTGGTGGACCATTCTAGCATATTTTTCACAACTCATAATTTAGTATTTCCTTGCTGTGCGATTTGACAATGCTATAAATTTTGTCTCGAATGCATTGAAAAAAGCATGACTATGATTAACATGGAAACTTCTTTCTTCAACCATAACAAACCAGCTCTTATATATATATATGTGTGTGTGTGTGTGTGTGTGTGTGTTATTATTATAAGTTCTACAATTTCTTGATACATTTTTGTTGCAATTTTAGGTTAGAGTTGATATGGGTGAACCCATATTGAAAGCATCCAATGTCCCTACTAAACTACCTGCAAATGAAGGACAATCGGTTGTAAAATCAGAACTTAATGTAGATGGAGTAACCTGGAATGTGACATGTGTTAGCATGGGAAACCCTCATTGTGTCACATTTGGTACAAAAGGAAGCCAGGTATGTATTCTGGTCAATTGTGAGAACAATTTATGAAAATCTTCGTCACGTCTTGTTGAAGCATTTGTTTTTTATTTTTATATCCTATTTTTGATGAATTTGGATAATGCTAACAATATAGTGAATCACATGATTCACATCTTTTTTCTATGATTAGAGACAATGTGAAAACTAATAAATTATTCTGAAAAAGCCCTTCCGAATTTGTTTTATAAATTTAACCTTATTCAATGGTATTAATGAGCTACTTTTTAACTTCTGTTGAGCATTTTATGTAGAGTTTTATAAGTAGTTTGGTTTATTTAGTGATGTACTTCTGTAGCTGTTTAATCAATTAATTTTAAGCTAGTTGTCCTTGACATGGCAATTAGCTAATGAATCTTTTCTAATCTGCCTTTTGGCAATGTTCCACACAGTAGTTAGAAATCTTTTGCAATCAATGGGGGAAAACATTGACAAATTGCATATATATTTCACAAATTGCATATATTTTTATTGCGTTGCTGAGTTTATGGCCCTCAGTTTCTTCTTAAACAAAATCTGCAGGTTGATGAATTAAATTTAGCTCAAATTGGTCCAAAATTTGAGCATCATGAGATGTTTCCTGCCCGAACTAACCTAGTTTATGGCATTTTTCGGGTTCGGGTGGTGTGGCAGTTTTTGTTTTTTGTTTTTTGTTGAAAATTTGTAAAATTTCAAACCGCCAAACCGATTCGTATCCATCCGCCAATCCGCCAAATCCGCATCCGCCGGATTGGCGGACGGATGCGGATTGATTTTCTCCAATCCGCCAATCTGGCGGACGGATGGCGGATTGGAGGTTTCGTGGCCGTAACCGATCCGCGCCCACCCCTAGCTTGGAGTCCTGCACGTGCGGAAAACAGGATAGATTTGAGTGTGCATTCTGCTTTAATTGCACATGTCGGGCACATGTGCGGTGGTGGTTCTGCACGTGCGGTTTTCAGGATGGTCCCGGTTTTGTTTTCACTCAATTTTTCTACCTTTCAGGCCTCCGTTGTCATGGTTTTAAAGTGTTTTTCATTGCATTCGCATCTCATGAACACGAATGAAATAAAGAACAAAATGTTAGAACCGAACGAGTGGACAACGAATAGAACCAATTGATTGAATGAACTGTGTATTGAGTTGTTGTGCTTGAATTTGTTTGTTTAGGTCGGATGCCTAATTTTAGTGCATTTTAGCACGTGTTTCAAGGAGCCCACTGTGAGTAACAATGTTGTAAAGCTATGTTCAATTATAATTATTTTCTGAATGATTAACTGTATTGTTTTCTGCAATGATATTGCTTACTGAATGAATGTTTGTCCTAATTTATGAACTGTACCCGTGACATCTATAGCAACTGACTGTTACTGCTACTACTACTGTTACTGTTACAGAGATCTCTGTCAGTTCCAATTTTTGGAACTATTGTTTACTGTTTGATGGCCATCAATTAACTGTTCGGTCTTCTAAGACCAACTAGACTGTTCTGCTATTGGATGTACCACGTATGACTGCTATGATTACTATATGATAGATATGATATGAAATATGAGATATTGATCGAACAAATGATCTACTGATGCAATTGACTATTTTAAATACTGAAAGGACATTCATTCTTAATCCCTTTACACATTTGTTATTCACTGGGTTTTAGCTCACAATTTAATATATATATATATAGGTGGTCAGACACTAGAACAAAGTTAGCGGCATCAACCTGAATTCGTTTTGTCAAGCCAACCTATTGTGCCTCACCGCGAGGTTCCGAACCATTATTGTCAAGCCTTTTTGGTTGATATATTTCCACCCTTTTTGAATGTTATATAAAGTCAAGTGAATGTTGTATAATTTGTTTGGGCTTTGGGATTTAATTCCCTAACATGTCTTTTATTTTGTACTTAGATGTGTTTTGGACTTATGTGAATGTTGGTATATATATCTAAGTTGTTTGTTTATTTAAGTCCTCACAGCTCTTTGGACATTATGTCTTTATATTTACAAGCTTCCGTCGGCCCTTTTATTGTATAACTGTTATTACTGTTAAGCTGGCCTTTAGTAATCACGGATTACTGGCCGGTTACGATGCTAAACCCTTAGGGGCGGGTTTGGGTCGTGACAAATGAGTTGTGTTAACTTATATGGGACAAAGCATATTTAAACCTTATATACATATAATCATCATCATCATCATCATTCTTACAGCAACCATATACATATGAAACAAAAAGGGACTTAGCCCTATAAATAAAATAAACAAAAGACAAAACGAGTTTAAAACTTGATCATAACACATCTTTCCAGGAACCTCCTCGTGAGGCGCAATGGTTGGCTTAACAAAACAGAACTAGACAGAAGCCCCAGGCCTAATCTTGCACTCACTCACCTACATATATATACAAACAGTGAGTTATAGCCTAGTGAATAACATTAATGTAAAGAGGTTAGTGAACAAATTCTGAACATATCATATTCATAAAACAAATCATAACAGAATCAATTCTCATATCCAAACATAATAATGATACATCCAATAGAACATATCACACTGTCATCTGACTAGAGTAATCGGTTTCGGATACTGATTAAACACATCACCACTTGGGACAAGTGGCTAACAAGATCTCGTAATCACATATATGTCATGGACCCGCATTAACATGCCGTCCCCCATGACTTGGGACTATCTATGCATGCCATAATAGATTTCAAACATAGGGCATTCGTTCACGTAAACAAATATCATTTCAGAAATCATAACTTATCATATATCATTTCAAACATAATTCATATGAACATATCTTTACAATAACGTTACTCACAGTGGGCTTCCAGAAACGTTTGGTCAGTCTTTGAGTCTTGACCTACAAACACAAATGTACATAGCACAAAACATGTCTCATTATTACTCATTCATATGGCCATACATGGCTTAGCTTTCTTCTTTTAACTTCTTATTCAGTCCATGACACATAACTTGTTCATATTGAACCATATACACGGATTCGACACACATTTTCTAATTCACTTACGTATGTTTTTTCTTAGCTTATTAATTCTTAATGACTCATAAATCATGCTTAAGAATACCCGAAAAAAGATCGGAGCGAAGATATGTACTAAAACATCTTTTGAAAACATGCTAAAAATAAGCTATTGGCTAGAGCCAGCTTTTGGTCGCTAGAGCCAGCTAAAGGCATAAACTAAGCTCGCTTAAGCCACCATTTGGTCGCTCAAGCTAGCTTTTGCAAAGTGCAAACTACTGAGAGCTCATAATGTTGGCTCGAGCCACTACTTGGTCGCTCGAGCCAGCTGTGAATTTCTGGGCACCAAGTTTAACAAAAATAGCTTCCAAACAACTTTCAAAACTTGGGGTCTTGCATGATTTGATCAAACACATAAAATAGTTTTAGAAAACTCCAATACAAGACCCGTAAAACATCTTTTATTCAAAAACTTAACAATTCTTGAAAGATTTGAACAAAAATTCCTTCATGCAAGATTTTTCAACACTTCTCATGGTTTTTTATAACATACAAATGGTAATTAACAAACTCATAAATTTCTGAAACAGTTGACATGATTTAAACTCACATGCATACAAGGACTTTAAAAGTCAAACTCAAAATGATAAAATCAAAGTTGATCTACCATGAATGTACATACAAGCCATCTACATGTTCAAAGACCCATTTCCTTGCAAATATCATGAAATTAGCTCAATAACTTAATAAACTCATAATGCATAGCGGATTTACAATAGAAATTAGTCATAGAATTCTTACCCATAGCTTTAATTTCAAAAATGTGAGATGAATCTTCCTAGTTTCTTCAATCTCTAGCACAAAAATGGGTTTCTCTCTCTAGAATGAGCTATCTCTCTCACTCACTCTCTAGGATGAACTCTCTGCGTAAAGAAGTAAAAAGAACAAGATGAATGTTGCCTACATTCTCTCACATTTCAGCAGATATACACATACACACACTCTCACAATTTGAACAAACAACACGTGCACACATATGCACCACTCCAACACACACATAAGAATTTATCCTCTACACTCAACACCACTAAATGCCCAACTCAGATTTCTCAATACACCTACACAGATTTCTCAACACACACTCACTTAAGGATTTAATCCTTTACACTCAACATTACAAAATGCCTCAATACATCATACATTTAATCACGTCTTGGATCATGAATAGGAGTAGATTAGGCATAAATCATGCATCATCTTAATTAAACACAAGTAACCTTAATTAATCACGGTTAGCACATGACCCAATTAACCCAAAACAGTTCTAATTAAAGCTTAGTTTAATCACATGCGATTTTACTGAACCGAATCAATTTTTAACCAAACTTCTCATATGGTTCCAAATATTCCAGTTAGTCTCTCCATGTACTCAAATTCAGTTTCTGAAAGCATTTAGGCTATCAATTTCAAATTCAAAATAGAAATCATGACAGATAATTTTACGAATAACAGATAAAAAGCCAAATAGCACACAAAATACACAATTAGCATATAATTCCATTCTAAACACTTAGTTAGCATTCTTAATTACGGATTAGTAGTTAATTACGGATTGGGGTTGTTACAGTCTCCCCACCTTAAAAAGTTTGGTCCTCCAAACTTGAGTTACTACACACACACACACATATATTAGATGCAGATCAAATGTCTTAGGTTCACACTGTTTTCCATTTTCATAAGTGGTTTCCTTTCTATTCAGCTTGTTGTAGAAATTTGATTCATTAATTCATTACAAGTATTCACGGCCATTCAAAAGTTATCAGGTATACAAGGCAAATTCATGTATTAACTCCATAACAGTAAACGCAATGCTGAAGTGATCATTTACATACGGTTCGTCAACCTCAGTTTCCACGGATTCAATTATATTACACGTTAATACAAAAACAATCAATCTTAGAACATACTGATTTTATATACTTCTAAGGAGTCAAGGTTTACAGTCAAAGCAGTTTGCTGTCAACCAATCCCATAGCATCAAATTCAAAGTACAGTAATACGAAAACAACCATTCTCTAAATTCCAATTACAGTAACATGAAAACAACCATTCTTTAAATCAATTATCATCAGTGAATCAATTTTTCATTTCAGAATCATATTGCAAGCATAGCAGTTATACGTGGTACATCCATTAGCAGAACAATATAATAGGTCTTAGAAGACCGAACAGTTATATATGATGGTCATCAATATAGTAAACAGTAGTTCCAAGGTTTGGAACTGACAGAGATCTCTGTAACAGTAGCAATAATAGTAACAGATGCTATGTATGCCACGAATACATTTCACAAATAGGACAATCATTCATTTACTTAGAAATCATCATTTCAGAAACAGAGCATATTATAAGTTAGAAAATACTTATAATTTGAACATATCTTTACACGGTTGTTACTCACAGTTGGCTCCCTGAATCACGTGGCTAGAGTGCGATGTCTAACCTACACAAACACATTCAAGCACAACATCTCAAAACATGTTTAATTCATTCAATCGATTCTTAAACCTATTCGGTTCGTTCGTTACTTGTTCGTTTGATTATTTTTATTTGTTCTTTAATTTCTCTCGTGCTCATGCTATGCATATGAATGTGAAATACATGCGAAAACCACGCAAATGGAGACCCGGAGTTAGAAAAATAGAGAGAAAATGAAACCGAGTTTGCCTTGAAAATCGCACGTGCGAGAGCACTAGCCGCACATGCGAAACCACCGTCGCACGTGCAATTAAAGCAGTGGCAAAACTGGAACATGGGAGGTTTGGCCGCACGTGGTCTGGGTTAAAGTTCAGTCCGAAAATCTGTGTAAACTTTGAACTTCAACCTCTTCAAATTAGGGTTCAAATTTATGTATTTATAACTTAAAAAGCCTTAAAAGAACTTTGAATATGGATCTCCAACATTAAATACAAATCATAACTTCAAATAAAACTCAAATAGCCAATGACAAATCAAATTCATTGGAAAATCATAGAATCATGAAACATAACTTGAAGAGCTCCAACTCAAGCTTATATATAGAAATTCCTTTGAAATCATGAGAGGCCATGGAAGAAAACAAGTTTATGATCATGATTTTCATGAACTTATACCATGCATGTTCCAATCTTGAACTAATTCCTACAATTCCTCTCATTTATGTTCATATAGGTTCTTAACTCGTAAACTTGTTCGTACAACTCTTAAGCTCTAATCTTTCAAGATAATGAGTGTATAAGCCCTAATTTCATGACATTGGCAAGAAAGTCCTATCTTAAAGGGTGGATTAATGAAGATCTTGTTGGATTTCTCTTTCTCCTTCTTTCCTTCTTCTTCTAGAGCTCTCTAGGGTTTTCTCTCTCCCTCAAGTGTTGACTCCAACGTAAAGTACTCTCTCTCTCTCTCTCTCTATTTCTATTTCTTTTCCATTGGTCACTAAATTAATATTGTACCTAAATTAGATTTAAACTAATAATTCATCTTAACTAAATTTAAATCACATGATGTTCTTAATTAAATCATCAAAAATCTAATTTAATTTAAACTAACCTTAATCATTCTAATGGGAATTAGGCTCTAACTACCTATTCAAATAATTAAATTTCCTTGTATATAAATTACTGATTCAGACAGGTCCAATTCATGTCCTAACCATATCTGTTCACAATATCACAAGTCATTTCATACAGAGCACATAATTGCACATAACACATCATCAATGCAAATCATATGATTAACTTAAGTAATCAAGGAGGTGATTGTTACATTCTCTCTCCCTTAGGACATTTGGTCCTCCAAACTTAGTTACCTTCCTCCGAGAAAAACACGGGATCTAATGGAAAGAGGTCCGAATAGCTTTTCTTCATATTGTCTTTCCTTTCCCAAGTAGCATAAATCCCTCCGTAATTTTGCCAATCCACTTTCACTAATGGGATATCTTTGTTTCTTAACTTTATGATCCACCGGTTTACAATTTGAATAGGCCGTTCTTCATATGTATAGTCATCACTCAAAAGAAACGTGGGTAAGCTCAATGACATGGAAAGGATGCTGGAGATAATCTCGCAACATTGAAACATGAAAGACATTATCCAGATGCTCCATATCAGAATGGAGAGCTACCTGATACGCCACTAGATTAATTTTCTCAATGATCTCATACGGTCTAATGTACCAAGGTGCTAACTTGCCATTGGTTCAAAAACGAGTCTGCCTTTTCATTGGTGTCACTTTGATAACAACATGATCACCCACTTCATATTCTCTATCTCATCTTCGCACATCCGCATAACTTTTCTGTTTGCTTTATGAAGTTTTCAACCGTTGCTGAATTGACTTCACTTTTTCAGTTGTTTCTTGCACAATTTCCACTACAACAAAAATGACTTTTTTATAGCGTGCAATGAATGCTATCAGAAGTAAATTATAGTATTCGTTGGAATGCTATGTTAGCCCATGTTATTAAAAGTCTATCATTTTTTATGACATTCATAAAATGCTATGAATGAATGCTATGAAAAGTGTATAATAGCATTCTTGGAATGTTATGATACGGTACGAAATTATTAAAAAAAAATATGATCATAGCAGTTTGAGCATGCTATGAAATATCTTTTATAGAAATATAATAATGTTATCATATATCAGATTGTAACTATATATGAATGTTATATTGTATTTTGCTAATAAAAAGTGTTTCTCCCCCCCCCCTCCCCCAATCAACAAGAATATAGAAAATCTCGAAGCAACCAGGGCAATCAAAATATTTTCACTATTACACAAAAAAAATGTATCATCATGCGGAAAACATTCAACACAAATTTCATTAAAGCATCCAAGTAATTACATTGTTTTACCAAAGCACCAAAATATAATCTCCATATCCATAAAAGACAATTTATAAACAATTTAGATCCCTAACATAACCATGTACAACTCAAAATAAGGGATACACCCAATTATCTTCTTCACCTACAACTTTCATCCTTCAAACTTGATTTTCTGGTGAGTTTGGTCTCTCTTTATCTGCAAAGCCACCAACTGCAACACCAAAATGAAATTCCCTAGTCAACAAAAGTATTTAAAAAAATGGTGGATGATTACAATTCAAAAATCCTATGAATTCAATCTTAGCTTAGTACCTAAGGAAATAAAAAAAGATGATACCTTTCAAAAACCCTAGTAAGCAGGAATATTTATACTACTAAACTAATGAAATTCCACCAAAAATTTAAATTCAAAAGAAAAATAAACAAGCCATACTAAAATTAGTTTCTAAAGATTGGCAAATAAAATTGTGATTTGCAGAAATAATTGGCGGAAGGTAAAACACATAAAAAGTGGCCAATTTATGATGCAACAGATAATGTGCCAATAATTCCATATTTTCAATAAACTTCATGAAATATAAAATATAATAATGTTCCTATGTTTATGGATACAAATATGATATGCCCTAATTTTTAAAATTTTATTAGCTCATTAACAACATGAAAATTACTAATCATATTAACAAGTCTAGCAGAGAACTCTAACCTGTAAAATTGATCATTTCTCTCATTACAACCTGCTCAGTAGCCATGGCTATCAACCTATTCCAGCAAAAAAATAACTTGGCATCATATTTCAAATTTAATTGGAATTGAGTAAAATTCATATTGGTACCAAGTCAAAATTAATAGAATTGAATTGAAAGAAGCAGTATCAAAAGGAATACTAAGTTAAAACATTTAAAACTAACAAGTAAAATTAGCCCAGGTGTTAAATCATATATAAAGTACTCTGTCTATTAATTAGATCCTGCATATTATAAAGCATTAAACAAAATGCAAATGTATATATATATATATTAGTTTCATAATCAATGACATATTGAATCTTCTAGTAACTTATTTCCAAGCACCAAAAAAAAAAAAATGGTAACTAATTAAGGGAAAATTATTAAATATTGTAGCAGTACTATGTGTACATGATATTCCTGACAAATAAAAAATCATAACTCACATTTTTTAATTACCTAACAATGATCAGTCGTTATATTCAATTTGTAAAAAATATTCGTCTGTGATTGATTTGAAATATCACATTATTTTTATTTTTTTCATAGAAGATTATTTCAATTCTCCATAATAAAAAATCAAGACTACCCAAATTACAGATATATATGCGTATATTAGAATATATATATATATACACATACATATAACTAAAATCAATACAATTCATATATGTACACAACCCATATATTTTAAGAATATGCACAAGTCAACAAAACAAACAAACTATACCTAATAAGAGCTTAAATTAAACTCACATAAAGAAAATAAGAGAAAATGGTCAAATGGTTACCCACAAACACAATCTAAACTTATATGCGTCTCTTTTCTTACCAACTCTTGAGATTGGTACAATGGTCATAGATACTTCAAATCAAAACGAATATAAATTAAAATCAATTAAATTTATCATATATCAATATGCTTTTTTCTGCAATCATAATCTTCCATAGTGTGTGTGCATACATATATGAGTATATACAACACCTCTAGCAAAATCGCGAGAGAGAAAAGTAGCAATTGGTTTGAATTAATTTGGAACCTTGTTACAAAATTATGGATGATCTGAGAATGGAAAAACGAATTAGAGGACAGTCCATGAAGGTTTGGAAACCAAGGGGAAGTGGGTTTCGAGATAATAGCAGTGAAGCGATTAGGTTGGGCATGTTTATCGCTAAAATTCCTTTCTTATTAATTTAATATATAGCATTCATATTTTTGGTGATAGCATTGATAAATTGCTATTAAATGTGAAAATTACACAATTTTAGTAGCCTTTATAAAACGTTACTAAAACTACTACAAAACATGATGGAAAACCTAATGTTACAGGTTGTTCCTTTTTTATAACTTTTTATAACCAAATGCTATTGATGTATCATATTCAATAGCATTTTAAAGAGAATGTTATAAAAAATGTTATTAAAAGTATTTTTTTGTTGTAGTGTTCAGGTCCAAGTAAAGGTCTATCCCCAACTTCAGCGCAACAAATCGGTGACCGACATTTTCTGCCATATAATGCCTTGTAAGGTGCTATGCCAATGCTTGAATAGAAACTGTTGTTATAAGCAAATTCAGCTAAAGGCAAATAGGTTTCCCAATTCCCTTGAAAATCTAATACACACATGTGCAACATATCCTCCAAAGTTTGTATTGTCCTTTCCGACTACTCATCAGTTTGTGGATGATATGCACTGCTCAATTTCAATTCAGTCCCCAATGCCTTTTGCAAACTTTGCCAAAATCTCGATGTGAATTTTGAATCCCTATCCGAAACAATTGACACAAGCACTCAATGCAATCTCACAATCTCATTAATATAAATTGTAGCTAACTTATCCACATTATAAAATGTTTTAACAGGTAAGAAATGAGCAGATTTAGTCAAGCAGTCAACAATAACCCAAATCGAGTCCATACCTCTAATAGAACGAGGTAAAGCAACAATAAAATCCATGGTGATATGCTCCTATTTTCACTCCGGTATTGGTAGTAGCTGAAGAAATGCCGCGGGTCGTTGATGTTTAGCTTTGACTCGTTGGCACTGTAGACACTTAAACACAAATTCAGCAATTTCTTTCTTCATTCTTGGCCACCAAAAATTTGGCTTCAAGTCTTAATACATTTTTGTGTTTTCCAGATGGATGGCAAATTTTGAACTATGTGTTTCTTGTATAACTCACTTTTTCAATTCAACATCATTCTGGACACATAACCTTCCTTTGAATTTCAGCTCACCATTCTCAAGAGCAAAGTCTGGCCTCGGTTTGGATTATCTTTCATTTATGACTTTCTTCAGGAGCTTATCTTCTTGTTGTTTTACTTTAATTTCCTCAAGTATTGCCGGTTGAGCAGAAATAGCAGCTAAAGTCCCGCCTTGGTCTCGTAAAACCACTTCAACTTCAAATGTTTCTAAATCACGTAGCAATGTTATTTGCCCAATGAGTAAACAAGCTAGGTTCCCAATTGATTTCCAACTAAGTGCATCGGCAACGGTATTAGCTTTCCCCGGATGGTACAAGATTTGCAAGTTATAATCTTTTATCAGTTCCAACTATCTCCGTTGTCTCATATTCAGTTCTTTCTAGGTAAAGAAATGCTTTAAACTTTTGTGATCCGTATAAACTTCACATGTTGCCCCATATAGATAGTGGCGCCAAATTTTCAATGCAAATACCACTGCTGCAAGCTTCAAATCATGGGTCGGATAGTTCTTTTCGTGTGGCCTCAATTGTCGGGAAGCATAAACTATCTCTTTGCCATTCTGTATCAATACACACCCCAAACCTTTATAAGATGCATCACTGAAAATAATAAAACCATCCATACCTGAAGGTAAGGTGATGATCGGTGCAGTTACAAGCCGAGTCTTCAATTCTTGAAAGGTTGATTCTCTTTGATCAGTCTATTCGAACGGTATCCATTTTTGTGTCAACTGAATAAGCGGCAAGGCAATCTTAGAGAAGTCTTTCACAAATTTGCAGTAATAACTGGCCAAACCCAAAAGACTTCGAACTTCAGTAACACTGGTTGGTCTAGGCCAATTTACAACTGCTTCTATCTTTTGCGGGTCAACTGAAATGCTATCTTTATTTATCACATGCCCTAAGAACATAACATTATCAAGCTAGAACTCACACTTTGTTAGTTTAGCATATAACTTCTTCTCTATTAAGGTTTGCAAAACAATTCTCAAATGATGTTCATGTTTCTCTTTACTTTTGGAATAAATCAAGATATCATCTATAAAAACAACAACAAATTCATCAGGGTTGGCTTGAAAATTATATTCATTAGATCCATAAAAGCAGCTGGGGCATTAGTTACTCCGAAAGGCATAACAAGAAATTCGTAATATTCATACCTTATTCGGAAAGCAGTCTTTTCCACGTCTTTAGCTTTGACTTTCAATTGGTGGTATCTGGATCCAATATCAATTTTGGAAAAGACTTGAGCCCCTTGTAACTAATCGAATAAATCATCGATACGAGAAAAGGATACTTATTCTTCACAGTCACTTTGTTCAATTCACTGTAATCAATACAGAGCCTTAGTGAACCATCCTTCATTTTCACAAATAGTACTGGAGCGCCCCACAGTGAAATACTAGGCCTGATAAACTTCTTGTCCAACAACTCTTGTAATTGGGTCTTCAATTCTTTCAATTCAGTAGTTGACACCCTGTACGAAGTTTTGGAAATCGGCTGTGTACTCGGTACTATCTCAATTGTGAACTCAATTTCCCTGTCAATCAAATTCCCTGGCAAATCATGTGGAAAAACATCTGGGAACTCTCTGACTATAGGAATACTGTCCACATTAGCTTTATCAATGGTAGGCACATTCAGTAGACAACACAAATATCCCCTACAATCTTTTCTAATCAATTTGCATGCTTTCATCGATGAAATCAAGTATGGGGGAGGTACGACACCAATTTCGTTAAACGTGAATTCAGGCAATCCAGGTGATTGGAATACAACTTGTTTGGTTACACAATCAATAGTGGCATGATATTTCGTTAACCAATCCATTCCCAAAATTGCATCAAAATGATCAATATTTAAAGGCAACAAATCAACATATAAAATCACATCTCCTACAACAATCTCACATGCAGGATACATATATGCACAAGTCATGGATTGTAAAGAGTTGAATCAAATTGAATTTATTTATTTATTATTCTTTTCAATAGTTGTGTAGTAATTTTTTTAAAAAAAAATATGTTTGTGGTTTGGGTATTGATTGGAGTTGGATTGGTATGAATTTCTAAATCGTTTGATTGTTTAGTTGTTATTATTATAGTTGTGGTGTCGTGGACCATTCTATTTAAATTGGTAAAAACAAATTATATCACTTCTTGATTTCGACTTCGTAAGGCCCACTTGGCAAATTTTTTGTTTGTTTTAGTTATAATAATTCTTGGGTCTTGAGTAATAAGTGAGATATAAATTTAATTTTTGGGACTTATTTGATTAGCCCATAATTAATCATTTTGGTTCATATTTAATTATGTGAATGGTGGGGACTACCTTAAGTCTTTTAAAATTTATTTATACTCTAATCTCAGTTGGAGATTTATTTTAAATTATTAAACTCCATTCATTTTGGACCCAATTAATTGAATTATGACTCATTTGTAACCATGTATTATTGTTGTTGTTGTTGTTATTATTATTTATTTTATAATATTGAGAGAGTTACAAATATTTATAGTGTACACTATCAAACGAAATATATTTTATGGTGAGAAAATATTATATCTTTTTTGTCATCAATGATGTTGAAATATACTTTTAATTGATATATATATATAGATGTATATGTATAGATAGATATTTGTATTGATTTGAAAAAAAAAAAATTGAAAGCAATACACGTGGGCCCTATCTCTTCTCCCTTATTTCCTTTCTTTTTCTTTTGTTCTTGGCAGAACACTTTTCCCCCTGTTTTCTCCTTTCTCTCTCTTTGGTCTCTCTTAGCTCTTGGTTCTCTCTCTCTCTCTCGGATTTTTTTTTTTTTTTTTTTTGGTTACATGTATCATATAAAATCCTTGATCTACCAAAATCTATTAGGTTTTAGACCATAGTTCTTAAGATCAAAGTGAAGAGCTTGGCGAGAGCAACGTTTTGACCGATGGAGATCAAAATTCGACAAAGTTGAAAATTAGGATTTTTTGCTTGTTTCCTCTTCTAGCTTTTGAGGTAGGGATTTTCTAAACATTGTGTATGTGTTTTAGCTTTATCATGTGCTATTTTGATATTGTGATATTTGAAAGGATTAGGGTTTTATTAATGGTCTATTAAATGTATAAAAAGCGGGAGGTTCTCAACTTTTTTTTGAAGATCCATTGCTAGTTGTGTTTGGTTTTTGTATGACTTATGGATGTTGAGGAATGTATTTTAGTCTATTTTATTTTATTTTTGAGAAATCCCCAAATTTTAATGAAACCTAGAAATTTAAATGTTAAGATTTAGATTTTTGGAATGAGTTTGTGAAAAGCTTACAAGAGTTAAAAATATATGTTTATTTGAACAAATAAGAATTTGAAAGTGGATGTTTATAGGGATGAGAATGTTGTTGGGAATATTGAAAACCATTGAGGTTTCTTTTGAAAATTGTTAAATTTGAAAATATTGAACTTTGGAGAAAGATGAAAATATTATTATATTGAGGTATTGAGAATTGTTGAAAGAAACGAATGTTATTTTCGGCATTATGAAAATTAGTGATGAATTCTTGAGTTTGAATAAAAAGGGAAGATTGATGATTTTTTTTTTTTTTTTTGAATATAATGATTCTTGACTGAGTTGGGAAAGAGGAGATTGAATATGTGATTATGTTGAAATGATTGAAAATATGAGATTATGAGTTAGATTTATCTCTTAAAGTTTATATTTTATATAGAGATCATTGTTTGGGCAACTGTGGAGGGTTGTACTGACTATTATAGAAGTTGCATGTGGTATAGGTAAATTGAAATATTTTCAAATTCATGCATGGCATTGAACATTGCATAATCTGATGATTAAATTCTCGCATTGGATTTGAGAAATTGGTTTTATTTCAAATTAATTCTTTGGGAATATTTGAAATGTGTTAAGTTATGGGGTAAATACGTTTGGTAAGTCCGGATAGGGGGTATAGTTTGATGTTGGTTAAGTTGGCCTGAGTGTCTAGGGTGAAAGACCGAAAACACGCACGGAGGAGGTACCACTGCCCTTCTGGTGAGAGACCGGTAAAGTGGGGATTTGGTAGTGCTCGATATGCCTACTTGCAGACACCAGCCTAGGAATTACCAGTGTCGTATTTACTACCCCTTGTTCCATGAAATGGATGATTGAATTGGTTATGCTTTTAAACAAATGCATGGCATGAGAATTTCGAAATGAGAAAACCTATGATTTTTGGCGTTGGCATCTCATATGCATTGCACCTCATGATATTGTTAAACTGCGTGCACTTTATTTATATTATCTATGCTGGGCTTTATGCTCATCCCTTAGTGGAAACCATTTTTCAGGTGATTGTGGTGTGCCTCCGCCAAAGTGAAGGCGTGGAGGATCTTTTGGAGCACAAGGCTCAATTATTTATTTGTTTTGTTTTCTTTGCAAGCCAAGGGCTTTCTATGTATGGGTTTGAAAACCACTTTGTTGTAACTGGGCAAAGCCTTGGAACTTGTAGCCGTGTTAAGGCTTAAATTTGTATTTTGTTGCTTTAACTTGTTATTATCACATGCTATAAAATTCATATCTTAAGGATGATGAATGTATTAATGCAAGTGGTCTCTCTTTTGTGAAATCTCATGTTGGCTATCGTTGCTAGAAAAATGGTGATTTAGTATGAATGTTGACTATTGAAATGTCTATATTATTCAATGTTCTTGTATGTAATAATGAGAAGTAATGAGATTTAGATTATGGATATGAGTTAATCTAGATATATCAGATGTCAATATTTTTTTAGGGGTGTTACATGGACCCCCCCAGTTGGTGAAGGCACAGCTAATAGATAATTTATGGGTTCCAGTGGTCTAGTTAATTTTCTCGAAAAAACATGTGATACAAATGAGTGTGTAGACCCCGAGTCAATCAAAATATAAGCATTTTGAGCACAAATAGGGAGTATACCTGATATTACTACTTCGATATTCTGCACATCTCCTGGGACTAGCACAAAAATCCATCATTGCCTTAAAGTTTCTTTCCCTGAAGTAGCTTTAAGATTTGATTTCGGTGCAGAAACTGATGCCACTGCACTTGCTATGGGTCTATTAGTTCTTTAGGGTAAGGAAGGACAATCTTTGACCATGTGGCCAGTTTTGCCACACCTAAAGCATGTGCCAGAAATCTTGTAACAAACACCCTTATGTCTTCTACCACATTTTGGACAAGGTGGTGTAGAACTATTTCCTTGATTAGAACTATTTGATGACCCCCGGATTCTGTTTCTTATTCTCTGAGTTGTTCTGGCCTTTTTTGAAATTGAACCCTTGCCATTTACCCTTCCAATCAGCCACCGGTGCCTTGGCCTCCTTTAAAGCTGCAATGTTTGACTCGGACATAAGAGCTCTATCAATAACATCCACATATTTTGTCAACTTAAGAACATTGACCCGATCGAGCACTTCGACATTGAGTCCACTCTCAAATTTTCTGGCTTTCTTATAGTCAGAATCTATCATATGTGGAGCATACTAAGCAAATTCCGCGAATTTAGCTTCATATTTGGCCACGAACATAGTACCCTGATTCAGCTGCTCAAATTCAAACACTTTATGGTCATGGACATACTGAGGAATATATTTTTCATAAAAAACTTCTTTAAATTGAGCCATGTCATAGAACCATTATTGTCTCAAATAAGCATCCACCATTGTCTTGCTTCTTCTTGTAAAGTGAAGGTTGCCAGTAAAACTTTTTGTGCCTCTAAGCACGGGAAAACTTCAAACAACTTTTCAGTTTCCAAGATCCACGCCTTGACTTTCAAATTCTCAATACCTCCCTGAAAGGTTGGTGGCTTCATTTTGTTGAATTTATGGGTTAGAGCTATGATGTCATCATTGTTGTTTGGCTCAACTCGCACTGGTGGCAAAGAAGGAGGTGGAAGTTGTTGACTTCGTTGTTGCTGTCTTAGAGATTCTGTCAATAACTCAACCATTCTTTCTAATCGGTCTATTCTTGCATTTGAAGATTTTGACTCATCTGCATTTCTTGCGTTCTCCATTGGTTTAAATGTAAACATGGTAATAATATAGGAAATGCAGTTCTCGTAGTCACATTTACATTAGATATGCACATAACAATGTTGCACACACTCACACATGTTGATGCAATGCCCTAATTTCTCTTCTAGGACACCTTATAACTCATTTGGATGCGGATGGTGGATAACTCAAGCTCTGATACCACTCTGTCACGACCCATCCCCCACCTCAAGGGATTAGAGAAGTGACTGGCTAGTAATCCAAAATTACCAAAGGCCTCCTTAACAGTAATACAATAATAAGGGTTGGTGGAAGCCTATCAATAATAAAATATGACGTCCAATGAACTGTGAAGACTTAAATGAACAAAACAACCCTTATATATACATATCCACATAAGTCCACTCTGACAACCTTAAGTACAAAAAAATAAAAATAAAAATAAAAAATAATAATTACATAAAGCACTTGATCACAATACAAAAGGGTGAATTCTAAACCAGCCATGAAGCCTTGAAACTTAACTCAATTGGAACCTCGAAGTGAGGCACAAAAGTTGGCTTGACAAAAAACAGAGTTCAGGTCAACGCTACTAAGTCTGATATTGCACTTGATCACCTACATATATATATATATATATACAAAATGGTGAGCTAAAACCCAGTGAATAACAACTCTGTAAAGGGGTTATGAATGATGTCCTTATAGTATTTAAAACAGTAAATTATCATCAGTGAATCAGTTTCTCATTTCAGAATCATATTGTAATCATAACAGTTATACGCAGTACATCTATTAGCAAAACAGTATAGTAGGTCTTAGAAGACCGAACAATCATATATGATGGTCATCAATATAGGAAATAGCAGTTCCAAGGTCTGGAACTAATAGAGATCTCTGTAACAATAGCAGTAGCAGTAACAGTAACAGTAACAGTAACAGATGCTATGGATGCCACGAATACATTTCACAAATAGGATAATCATTCATTCACTTAGAAATCATCATTTCAGAAACAGAGCATATTATAAGTCAAGAAATACTTATAATTTGAACATATCTTTACAAGATTGTTACTCACAGTTAGCTCCCTAAATCACGTGGCTAGAGTGCGGCGTTTAACCTATACAAACATATTCAAGCACAACATCTCAAAACATGTTCAATTCATTCAGTTGATTCTTAAACCTATTCGGTTCATTCGTTACTTGTTCATTCGATTATTTCTATTTGTTCTTTAATTTCTCTTGTGCTCATGCTATGCATATGAATGTGAAATACACGCGAAAACCATGCAAATGGAGACCCGAAAGTCAAAAAAATAGAGAGAGAACGTAAACTGGTTTGCCTTGAAAATCGCATGTACGAAACCACCACCATATGTGCGCTCGCACATGCAATTAAAGCAGTGGCAAAACTGGAACATGGGAGGTTTGGCCGCACGTGCCGGGCCTTAAGTCGCACGTGCGGTCTGGGTTAAAGTTCAGTCCGAAAATTTGTGTAAACTTTGGACTTTAACCTCTTCAAATTAGGGTTCAAGTTTATGTATTTACAACTTAAAGGGCCTTAAAAACAACTTTGAATATGGATCTCCAATATTAAATACAAATCATAACTTTAAATACAAACTCAAATAGCCAATGACAAATCAAATCTTTGGAAAATAATAGAATCATGAAACATAACTTAAAGACCTCCAACTCATGCTTATATATAGAAATTCCTTTGAAATCATGAGAGGCCATGCAAGAAAAGAAGTTTATGATCATGATTTTCATGAACTTATGCCATGCATGTTCCAATCTTGAACTAATTCCTACAATTCCTCTCATTTATGTTCATATAGGTTCTCAACTTTAAACTTGTCCTTACAACTCTTAAATAACCATGAATATATTCAATTTAAGCTTTAATCTTTCAAGATGATGAGTGTGTAAGCCCTAATTTCATGACATTAGCAAGAGAGTCTTATCTTAAAGGATGGATTTATAAAGATCTTGCTTGATTCCTCTTTCCCCTTCTTTCATTCTTCTTCTATAGCTCTCTAGGGTTTTCTCTCTCCCTCAAGTGTTGACTCCAACATAAAGCACTAACTCTCTCTCTCTCTCTCTCTCTCTCTCTCTCTCTCTCTCTTTTACTCCTCTCTTTCTTTTCCATTGGTCACTAAATTAATATTGTACTTATGTCGTCGTTTGGCATTGGCTTTTTTGAGTTGCGACTTTTTTAGCTTGAGACTAAAAAGTTCATTTGGTTTTGTTTTTTTAACTTTTGTAAGAGAAAAAATGAAATAATTATAGTTTGGATG
This sequence comes from Camellia japonica, assembly GCA_030407325.1. Classification (NCBI taxonomy): domain Eukaryota; kingdom Viridiplantae; phylum Streptophyta; class Magnoliopsida; order Ericales; family Theaceae; genus Camellia; species Camellia japonica. The sequence continues at coordinate 125,187,494 of JAPPVO010000019.1, read as the reverse complement.
TGACATTTTGTCTTATTGACTTATTTAGCCTATTTTATTTTTTGTGTTTTTTAGCCTAACTAACTTAGCCAAACGAAAGCTAAATTGGATTTACACTAATAATTCATCATAACTAAATTTAAATCACATGATGTTTTTAATTAAATCATCAAAAATCTAATTTAATTTAAACTAACCTTAATTATACATATGTGAATTAGGCTCTAACTATCTATCCAAATAATTAAATTTTCTTGCATATAAATTACTAATTCAGATAGGTTTAATTCTTGTCCTAACCATATCTATTCACAATATCACAATTCATTTCATACAGATCACATAATTGCACATAACGCATATTCAATGCAAATCATATGATTAACTTAATTAATCAATGAGGTAGTTGTTACATGTTGACCCCTCGATCGTTCTACCGGTCGACCCATCAGATGACCACCTTAAGGCAAAAAAATGTGAAAAATTTACACTAGCCAGTTAATTGGCCGGACATTCTCCTGAGTGTCCGCCCGATCGACTGGTGTTCTAATGAAACTTCAAAAATCTCCGCTGGAATACTTGATATCAAATAAAACTTTTACTCAAATTCGATTAAAAATCTGATTCATTGTTGGAGATGCTCTAATAGAGTAAGCAAAATTCTCACTTACCCACCAAACAACTTAGGATTTTTAAACACATTTGTTGATTTTTTTGGTCTAAAAATAATGAACTTGATCTCATTTGACATGTCTCATTTGCAATTAGTAAGGCTGTGTTTGGAGCAATTTTGAAAACATGATTCCAGTGCATTTTTCAATGTTTTGTTTGGTTTAAGTTTTCAAAAGTTGATTATAATGTCACATTTCAAACTTATTTCAGATCATGTTTGGAGAGCAGAGAGTTTTTTGAATTTTGAATTTTGAATTTTGGAAAGAGCGAATTGGGTCTACCCGGTCATCCCCGAATGTCTGGCAAATCGTCTGACTAATTGATCGGAATATATATATATATATTTGGTGGGCAATTGGTGGGCAATGGGAATTTGTTTTTTATTTTTTTTTAACAAAAAATAATATATTTTTTTATATTTTACATAAATTTTTTTTTTGGAATTTAAAAAAAAATTTAAATAAATAATTATTTTTATCAATAATTATTTTTTTTGAATTGAATTTTAAAAAGAGTTTGCTTATGAGTTTGAATAAAATTTTGAGTTGTGTGTTTGGTTATAAGTTATGGGTCTGTTTGGTAACATTTACGTTTTCAGTTTTATTTACAAAAATTTTATAAGCTGATTTTTGTTTATTTTTAGAAAAACATAAACTACAAACGCATTTGGTAATTGACAAAATGTTTAAAAAAAATTAAAAATATAAAAAAGAGTGAGAAATGGCAAGTGATGGGTGGTGGTGGTGGTGGGTGGGTGACGGTGGCGGGTGGTGGGTGGTAGCGGGTGGTGATGGGTGGTGGTGGTGGTGGGTGACGGTGGCGGGTGGTAGGTGGTAGCGAGTGGGTGGTGGTGCAGGTGGGTAGCGGATGAGTGGTGGTTGTGGGTGGTGGCGGGTGGTGGTTGTGGGTGGGTGGGTGCGAGTGGATAGTGGTGGTAGTGGCGGGTGGTGGTGGTGGTGGTGGCAGGTGGGTGGCGGATGGCGGCTGCGGTGGTGGACGGGTGGGTGGTGGTGGCGGGTGGTGATGGTGGGTAAGTAGGTGATGTGGCGGGTGGTGGGTGGTAGCGAGTGGGTGGTGGTAGTGGTGGTGGCGGATAGTGGGTGGTGGTGGTGGGTGAGTGGGTGACGGTGGCGGGTGGCGGGTGGTAGCGAGTGGGTGGTGGTGGTGGTGGTGGCGGTGCAAGATGGATGGCGGGTGGGTGGTGGGTGATGGTAGTAGTGGTGGTGGCAAGTAGGTGGCTGGCGAGTGGTAGTGGCGGGCGGTGGATGGTAGTGGCGGGTGGATGGCAGGTGGGTGGTGGTGGCGAGTGGATGGCAAGTGGGTGGTGGCTAGTGGGTGGTTGTGGCGGGTGGTGGTGGTGGTGGCAGTAGGTGGTGAGTGGTGGTGCCAGGTGGTGGTGGGGGGTGGGTGGTGGTGGTGGCGGAAGACGGTGGTAGAAAATGGTGGCAGGTGGTGGCTAGTGTTGGGTGGTAAAAAAAAAAAAACTCAAAACTCAAAACGGAAACACATTTTTTGAGTTTACATTTTTTGGCCAAATTTATAAACTGAAACTACTGATTTATAAATCAAAAATTTACCAAACAAGTTTTTATTTGAGTTTTTAAAATTTTTATAAATATAAATAGAAAACTGAAAACGTAAGTGTTACCAAACGGCAAGTTTTTGAATCAAACAATTTTCTAATTTTAAAATTTATTTTAAAAATTCAAAATTCAATTCAAAACTTTTTTCAAAATTCATAATCAAACAAATTTTCTCTTTTCAAATCATAATTCAAAAACTCACAAATTCAAAATATAATTTTACAATTAAATCGTAATTCTAAAACTCTACCAAACGCTATCTAATTTTTTTAATTAAATTCTGTAATCCAAAATTTGCAAACAGTACAAAAATAATTTGAATCGGGGCCCCACCGACCCTGTTCGTTTCACTTCCAGCCTTTCATCTTCATATTTTCCAAAAAAAAAAAAAACCGCCTTTCCTCTTCAGCCAAAGCCAAAGCCAAAGCCACAGACCAGAGAGTAGGGTTTACCGATCGACCAACTAGGGTTTTTCAAAACCCTAGCAACAGACCACGCCCTCAAAAGCCATGGCTCGATCTTCCAGATCCTCTACGACGCGTCTCCTCTACACCCTCTATTCCTCCCCCAAGACGACGCCGTCTCCGTCCCCATTCCCACCACCACCGCCATGCCCGTGCTCGTCTCCGATCTCTGCTCTTCTCGCCGGAAACTTCCATCTCCGGCGGTTCTCTTCGGGCAGCGCCGCCCGGGTGAAGGAGGAGAAGGACGCGTGGTGGAAGGAGTCGATGGAGAAGCTCCGGAATATCGGAATTTCGGCGCATATCGATTCCGGGAAGACGACTCTGACGGAGCGAATTCTGTTCTATACGGGAAGAATTCACGAGATTCATGAGGTTAGAGGGAAAGATGGAGTTGGGGCGAAGATGGATTCGATGGATTTGGAGAGAGAAAAGGGGATTACTATACAGTCTGCGGCTACTTACTGTACTTGGAAAGGGTATCAGGTATGGTTTTTTTGACTGTTGGTTACTGAGATTATGTTGAAATTTTCGAAATGTGAAAATTGATATTTTTTAGCCTTTGGGTTGTTTTTGTTTATATTTCAATTTTTGTTGCTGGGAAAATGTTAGGATGTTTGGGAAGAAAGAAAAAGAATAGTGAGGTTCTGAATTTTAAGGTGCCGTTTGGTAATCTTACACTTAATTGTTCTTTTAACTTTACAGAAAACATGTAAAACATTAAACTATGTTTATGTTTAATTTTGATGATAACGAAACAAAAACATGTTTGGTAGACATGCATTTTAAAATTTTGTTTTGAAAAGAAGCGAAACGGGTGGCGGGCAAGAAGTGGTGGTTAAAGGTGGTTGTCGACTGTTGGAGATGGTGGCTAGATGGTTGTCGAATGCCAAAGCTGGTACCGGAGGTGGTTGCTGGCAGCGAGAGGTGGGAGTCAAAAAGGGGGCTAGTCGCCCAAGGTGGTGGCTGCCAGTGGAAGGTGGTTGGTGGTGATTAGAGGTGATTGGCAACAACCAGAGGAAAATGTGGGAGGAGGTCACCAGCAATGGTGGCCAAAGGTGAGGGGTGGCCAAAATTGTTTTCTTTTTATTTTTAAACAAATTGAAATTAACTTTTTTATGGGTACAAGAAATTAGTAAATTTTGTTGACTTTTTATGAGTTTTTGAAAAAGAAAGTAGATACCAAATGAGTTTTTGTTTATAATTTTTAATTTTTTTTTGTAAATATAAACATTACCAAACAGGTCAAACATTTTATTTTTAGGACAAGAAACCTTGGATCAACCCAAAATTTTTGGAACAATGTTTCTAGTCTCAACATAGATTTTTCTCAGTTTCACTAATTAACAATTTATTGAAAATGTTGAAACAGGTGAACATAATAGACACTCCGGGTCACGTTGATTTTACCATTGAAGTTGAGAGGGCTTTGCGTGTTCTTGATGGTGCCATTCTCGTCCTTTGTAGTGTTGGTGGTGTGCAAAGCCAGTCCATTACTGTTGACAGGCAAATGAGAAGATACGAGGTTCCAAGAGTTGCTTTCATCAATAAGCTTGACCGAATGGGGGCAGATCCATGGAAGGTTCTCAGCCAGGTTGGTTACAATCATTATGATAAATTTTTGAATTTTGGTTATTTACTTTTGAAATACAAATATGCTTTGTGCAGTGACAACTGTATAGTAGTGCATCCAGTCTACATTTTCCTTGTACTGTACTCAAAATGTTTAATTAAAGCCTTACCAAATGCTTGGATGATAACAACTTCAATTGCTTATGTTAAATGCAACGAGTGTTGGTGATTTCCATTTACAAAAACATGGACTCTATTGTCAAGCTCATTAGTGTAGGTTCATGTAAAGATTAAAAACTTCCAGAAACTATATAATCTTAGCTCTGAGCATTCTTCAAGGATCTCTGCATTGAGCATGTTGCATTAGTCTTAGGACACTTCTTTTTTTATATTGCAAAATTCACCTTATTTAGCCTACTTTCAGTCATACATTTGCTGGGTTATAACTGTGGCCGAAACTTAGAGCCCCACTTGATGGGAGCTTTGAGTGGCTTGACCTGGGGCAGAATAGATTGCCCCACTCAAAGCTTTGCTTGAAACCCGTTTGAGCATATAGCCCTTTGCAGGGCTCTGTAGAAGTTTAGAGAAGGCTGCTCAATACGCTTGAAGGCTGCTCGAGCACGTGCTGCAGGCTTCCACAAACAGCAGGTCCGAAGAGGGTTGCTCAAAGCTTGCCTAAAGGGTGCTTAAGTAGCCCTTTTTAAAAATATATATATGCCATAATTATTTTTTTACATAACTATTCATATTATAGGACAACGGGTATTCTATTTTGATAATGTTAACCTACGTTACACGGACTCTCTGTTTTGTGAGAGGTACCCGCATGGTTTTAAAAAGCGGCCGCAACCGTTACGTAACGGTTTTGGCAGTTACCGCCACCTGTTACGGCCGCTTTTGCAGTGTGATTGAGATTCACAGTGTGTCGGCCGTAGCGGCTGCCGTAGCTGTCGTAACGGCGCCGTAACAGCCGTAACGGCGTGTTACACACCGTTACATAACGGTTCCAAACTGTTTCTTTCAAAAAAACATACAAAAAAAAGCTGAAAATTGGGGAAAAGGGATAGAGAGAAGAGGGAAGATAAAGAGAGAAAATAGAGGAGCAAGAAATAGAGAGAGAGAAGAGGGAAGATGAAGAACATGTTATTGATTTGTTGAAACTGTAAGACCTATGATATTCTATTCAGCTGCTATCACTAAACCATTTTGTTTTTGTGTGTCTATCTATATATTGTTTGGAAATAATAATAATAATAAGTGTGGTCATTATCTATTTGGCTTAGTTAAAATATGTATATATATATATATTTAGGCTCTTATTTATTCTTACTTTTGTCATTGTTTATCTTATATATAATAGTTAGTGATTAATTTTTTGTACAATATAAAGTCATTAATTATTAAAATAAAATATAAAAAACTTAGTTTATAATGATTTAAAAATATGAAATATATTGGATCATACTTAAAAATTTATAAAAATTGATCAATATTTATTTTTAACCCAATAAATATGATCATGGAAAAAAAATATGCGTATCGGTAAGTTTTTTTCAAATTGTGCGAAAAATAAAAAATTCACGGTTTCGGTTACCGCAACCGTTACACTACGGCCTTTACACCCCGCAACCACAACCGCAACCGCAACCGCGTCACCGCCACCGTTACGGCGACCACAACCGCTTTTCAGAACCTTGGGTACCCGTGTCGACACGACACGACACGACACGACACGGGTATGGGTACGGGTACAGGTATGGAATACGGCTAGATACAAACGGATACGACTGAAACTCAGAGAGAAAGAGAGGTGAAACTCACCTTTGCAAGGCAAGTCGAGTGGCGAAGCAAGATTGAAACGCGAACCCTAGTCGCGAGCTCGACCGAATTGAAAGAGATCATCGCGGAGTCGATTCCACCTAGAAAATGATCCTAGGGCTTCGATTCCCCTTTGGTCTCGGTCTCTCTCTCTCTCAGTTTGCGTTCTCTCTCTCTTCTTTTCGTCTTCTCCTCTTTGTTCTTTGTTCTCTTCTTTTAAGTTAGATTTATATTATATAATATAAATTAATATAATAATATATAATATTATTCATATTACATAATATCATTCAGCCAAAAAAATATCGTATAATATAATATATCATAAATAATATAATTTTTATTCCTAAAATAAAAATAATTTATTTTATACCTAAAATAATTTGTATTTGTTATTTATTTAAATAAATTTGTCATTCCTTAACTTTTTTTTAACTCATCTTCATATAATAAATATATTTTAAAAATAATTATTTAACGTATCCCTGTACCATATCCAAATTCGGATCCATATCCACGTATCCTCAATTTTTAATTTTGAAGTGTCCGACACCTAGATATGCATCCCTGCACCCGATGCCCACACCCGAATCTGTGTAACGTAGACGTTAATACTTTATTCTGGTGCCCTAACCTTTCTAGGGACCTAAACCTACACATAAAGGTGCTGCAAAGTTCATTGAATGCTTTTGATTGCTTGATAATGCTTTTCTAGACAAAATATTTTGTCAGAGAAACCCATACACTCGCATTGCATCCTTGTCCTGGCCATCAGAGCCATATGAAATGGAGAGCGGGTTTGCTTGTAGAGATCAATCCCATTGAAGAGTTGTTCGAGGGATGGAGCCACTGATAATGTAAGCAAGGAAGATATTAAGATTTGAATGCATTAGGATGTGTCGTAAGTCGTTATTTCTTCGATCTGTATAACCTCTTGGGTCTGTGTTTCGATTTCTTACATTGTGGCATTGTGTGGTTTCTATAATTTTATTCAAGGTTGGCATTGATTGGGTTGGGCCGGGCTTGTACTACATAATAAGAACATATGTGACATCCCAAGCCTGGACTGATCCGACATTAGACCTAATCTATCTACCCCAAGCCCAACCGCAAAAGAACTTTTAAATCCCAAGCCCAGCTACTTAACTCGATATATATGAGCTATTATTTTTTGGGTAAAATCCATTTTATTTTATTGTGGTTTGCTCTTGAAGCATTTTACCTCCTTAACTTTTGCCGTCATGTGGTTTGGGACTAAACCACATAGATAACTCTGTTAACAGAAAATGCAAAAAGACTATCATACCCTTCCTACTATAACACTACACAACTAACTGCTAATGAGTAATGACCTATTAAGTTCAAGTCCGCAAATGACTCCTCCAAGTGTATCAGACCGTTAAAGCTTCCATAAATGCCAAATTTAAGTGTGTATCTTTTATTTTTCCTCAATTCTTTACTAAAGGATGTTACATGTTTTTTTACTAGTGTTATCGTACTTTTTCCTCAGTTTTATTTATTTTTTCATGAACTATATGTCAATTCTATTTTACTCGGTTCAACTCCCCCTAGGTGCTAATCTAATAACTAACCACTGACTTTCGTTGACTTAGAAAAAAATATATCTGTTTGCACGAGTAACAGTTGAACAAAGTTGTTTCAATATATTATGTATTTGACTTTCTTGACTTTATTGCGTACTTTATTCAGCTTGGTGTAATGAGAAGTAAATAAGGATTAAAAAAAAATTTCAAGGTTATATTGGGGTTTGGATGTCCTATGACACCATTTCTGCTTTATATTGGGTATTTTCCAAATTCTGATTAAATTGTTTCGTTTCTAGGCAAGATCTAAGCTTCGACATCACAGTTCTGCCGTGCAAGTTCCAATTGGGCTGGAAGAGGACTTTCAGGGTCTTGTCGATCTTGTGAAGTTACAAGCCTATTATTTTTGCGGTTCCAGTGGGTCTGCTTCATATGCTCTATGATCTGTGTATTTTATGTTATTATTTTTCTATCTTGTTTGCTTATTATCTTGGCTTTTGGTAGTGAAAATGTCACCGCTGAAGAAGTACCTGCCAATATGAAGGAACTAGTTGCAGAAAAGCGGCGTGAACTAATTGAAGTGGTTTCTGAGGTTGATGATAAACTTGCTGAGTTGTTTCTTGCTGATGAGCCTATATCATCGACTGAGCTTGAGGTATGCAAGACAATGAAAGGCTCGATTCTGTAAGGAAAAAAGGTCACATAAGGTGGATTTTCATTAGTATCTTATAAGCAATATGAAATAAAATCCTGGCTTAAAAAAATTATTTACCTGCTTATTAGCCATTTCTGCTTATATCTCAGTGGTTCCATTTTGGCAATAGTTTTATTTTTATTTTTATTTTTTTTTCCGTGCGTGGTTTAGTGAAGTGGCTAATATCAAGTTTTATTGTCTTGATGTAATGATGTCAGTGGGTTCCAATGCGGATTTACTGGATGGCTTGTTCTAATTATTGATGATACTGTGATCATTAATGTATTTGAAATTTGGAATGCACTCACTTACTCCTTTCTTATTGCTCGTGCTGCGTAATTTTGGTAGTAGCCACTAAATCAGTTCTATCCAACAGTAGCAAGATTTATCATTTGAAAGATTCAGGAAAAAGAGATTAAATAGGTATTTTGTGGGACCTAGAATTTTTTTTCTCCATTATATAATTTTCTCATTTTGAAATCAACACAGTGATTTTTATTGCTGCATCAAAAATCATATCTGTCCAATAATAGTAGATTTGCCTATTAGAAAATTTAGGAGAACAAAATAGTAATGTTTTTGTTTGAACAAGAAATCACAATTTCTCCATCATGATTTTCCATCATCTTGAATTATAATGTAGGTTTGTAGCATTAAGTTGACTAAGGTAATCACTATGGTATATAAGGGGAAGTATTTCATGCAAGTATGTGAACCTTCAGGCCAGGACAATATCATATATTTATTTTCTAAAACCTTATTAGTCTGATGATAGATCACTCTGGTAGTGAATAGAGTAAGGGTTTTTTTGTTTTTTGATAAGTAAGCAAATATTATTAAGAAAGCATCAAGATGATGCAACCAATACAAGAAAACCACCCCAGAAAGGGGAACCAATAAAACAAGGGCTAATCAATCATCTCATCTAAAAAATCTAAAAACACAAATAAATCCGGATCTGCCCTACCCTCCAACCAATTATACAAAACTAGAATAAGACGACTTTGTAACCAAGAAACACTATGAAAAATCACTATGAGAAACCTCTAAGAAGGTATGTCTATTCCGCTCCAACCAAAGCAACCACATCAAATACAACGGAGCCAATAACCAAGCTCGTTGCCGCTGCCGGTCGAGACGAACGCCCCGCTAAGCCCAAAGAAAATCTAACACCCCCTACGGTTGAACCCAAGCAAGTCCAAAAAGTGAACAAACGAAGCCCCACAAACACGAAACCACCGAGCAATGAAGAAACAAATGATCTACTGTCTCCGCATCCTCGCAACACATACAACACCGATTCACTAGAATGTGCCCCTGCCGCATCAAATTATCCAAAGTAAGATTCCGATCTAAAGCTACCATCCACATGAAAAAGGCAACCTTAGTCGGAATCCTCGGAACCCAAACACTTGTCCAAGGAAAGACCCAACCAGTATCCCCCATCAACCCCCGATAAAATGATGCTACTGTAAACCGCCCTTTTGCCCCTAACCCAGTCCACACCAATACATCTGGGCCCACCCCGACCGTCCCCAAACCATATAAAAAGCCCCACAACTCCACCAACTGGAGAACTTCCCAATCATGAACCTCCCGCCGTAATTGAATGTCCTAGACCACCACACCCCCACCATTCAAATAGGAAGCCACTAATGCATCTTGATCTATCGCAATATTAAAAATCAAAGGGAAACGGGTCTCCAACACAAACTCTCCACACTACTTGTCTTTCCAAACCCGCACCCTACTCCCCTCCCCCACCTTAAACCCTATTCACTTCCAAAACTCTACCCTCCCCAACCAAATCCCTTTCCATAACCCACACCCATAAGTACAGGTCACAGACCCAGAAACCCAACCCCTTCTGGCCAGCCCATATTTAGACGCCACCACCTGCCGCCACAATCTGTGAGGCTCCAAAGCAAAACGTCAGAGCCACTTCCCTGACAAGGCTCGGTTAAAAGTCATCAACCGCCGCACCCCTAGCCCTCCAGCTTGCTTGGGTTGACAAACCTGTCCCCAATCAACCAAATGATACTAAAAATTATCACCACCACTTCCCCACAAGAAGTCCCTTTGAAGCTTCTCCAACCGATGCGCCATTGACATTGGAATAACATAGACTGACATGAAATAAGTGGGGATACTACTCAACACACTCTTAAGCAAAATCAATCTGTCGCCTTTCGAAAGATATTGGCACTTCCAACCTGCTAATCGACGTTGGACCCGTTCCACAACTCCATCCCACACCCCCTTTGCTTTAAAAGAAGCCCCTAACGGCAAACTCAAATAGGACACTGGCAAAACCGAGACCTTACACCCTAACACTGTTGCCATGACAGGTAACCTAGCAACCGCCCCAACTGGAATAAGCTCCGACTTTTGCAAATTAACACGAAGGCCCGAAACCACCTCAAAACAAAGCAAAACACATTGCAGATAACCAACCTGCGCTGATTCTGCACCATAGAAGATCAAAGCATCATCCACATATAACAAATGCAAAACCCCCAAAGGAGCCCCCGCCAATGAACCCACAACAGAACCTTCCAATAGACCTTCACGCACAGCTCTATCCAACAATCTACTTAACGCCTCCATCACTAAGAGAAATAGCAGGGGGGTCAAAGGATCCCTCTGCCGAAGACCTCGGTGTGTCTGAAAGAAACCCGCCGGAGTTCCATTAATCAACACCGACATCCGCACAGTCGAGATACAGAACTTGATCCACTGACACCAAGTCGCCCCAAAGCTCATACGATCAAGTACATACAAGAGGAACTCCCTGTTAACATTATCATACGCCTTCTCAATATCCAATTTGCAAATCAAACCAGGGCGCCCCTGACGAATCCGAGAATCCGCTAGCTACCAATACTGCATCTAAGATCTGCCTCCCCCCAACAAACGCATTCTGAGACTCTGACACCACAGTTGATAAAACTCCTCGCAGACGATTTGCCAACACTTTAGCCAATAACTTATACACACTCCCCAGCAAACTAATAGGCCAAAAATCCCGAATATCGTCAGCCCCTCCTTTCTTAGGAATCAAAGCCAAAAAAGTTGCATCGAAACTCTTCTCAAATTGCCCAGACACCAGGAAATCCTCCATAGTTGCCATGACCTCACCCTTAACCACACTTCAACAATGCTGGAAGAAAGTCAAAGTAAAACCATCCGGACCTGGGGCTTTATCCCCACAAAGCCCTGAACACCTCCTCCTCTGTAAAAGCTCGCTCCAACCTCTCCCAATCCTCTCTCAGAATCATATCAAACTAAACACTTTCCAGGCCCGGCTGCCATACCCCCTCTTGTGGCCGAAATAAATTTTGGTAGAAGCCTACTACCCCTTCCCTAATATCTCCATTTGTGTGCAGCTCTCGACCATCCACTCACAACCTACTAATCTGATTAACCCTTTGATGAGCATTGGCCATACAGTGAAAGAATTGTGTGTTTCGATCCCTATCCTTTAACCACAAACATCTAGACTTTTTGACGAAAACAAACCTCCTCCATACGGGATATACGAACAAAATTCTGTCTAGCTGCCTCCTTACGAATACCGGCTTCAGTAGGCAGCCCATCTTGCACCTCTAGCTCATCCAAGGACTGAAGTAAAGACACCACCACAGCTTTTTGGCCCTCTAGCCGACCAAACACCTCATTATTCCAAGTCTTTAAGGCCGCTTTCAACATCTTCAATTTTTGAGCCAACACACAACTAGGAGAACCACGAACCACGTAGCTATTCCACCATCCACGAACCAACTCTAGAAAACCCTCTTGTTACAACCACATATTCTCAAAACGAAATGGCGTAAGACCACGTCGGATCCCCCTACTATCTAGCAAAATGGGCCAATGATCAGACATAGGTCGAGGTAAACGAATCTGAACCACCTCAGAAAAGTGCTCCTCCTAGCCCACAGTAACGAAGAACCGATCAATTCGAGACAAACTCCGGCTATTTGACCATGTGAAGCTGCCCCCCTGGATAGGTAAATCAACCAATTGTAAATCATCAATGAAAGAACAGAAAGCCCGCATTGCCCCCGAGCTCCTCGCATTCCCTGCCTTCTCTGATGGCCAACGAACAACATTAAAATCACCCCTTACACACCAGGGGACATCCCAGCGAAAGGCTATATTCTCCAACTCCTCCAAGAACAGACCCCACTTTGAATTCTGCACAGGCCCATATACCCCAGTAAAACCCCATCGGAAATTATCCTCCACACAACGGAACAAACATGATACAGAAAATCCTCCTACCTCCTCCTCCTCCTCCTTCACCACTACCTACTTATCCCAACAGAGAAGAACCCCACCTGCCGTGCCTAAAGAGGGCAAAAAGGTCCACTCCACAAATCTCCCCCCCCCTCCCAACACCTCGCGAATCAGCTCCACCCCCACTACCTCCATCTTCGTCTCTTGTAAACATACAACGTCCGCTTTGGCACTCTGCACCACTGCCTTCACCACCACCCTCTTGTCCTTATCATTCAAACCCCGCACATTCCACAATTCAATTTTTAACTTCATTTCAACAACAATGGGCCCCTCCGATCTCTCTTTTCACCCCATCCTACATTCCTCACACCATGATCATAATTCACAGTACATTTGAAATTTTTGAGCTTCCAATTACCTTTAGAAGGGGTCACAAATGACCGAGACACCCCTGAACTAGGAGTCCCTTGCCGCCATGAAGCCTCCACCGCCGCAAAAAGTCATATTGCCTCTTCTTCGTGGCCTTCAAATGACAGGCCTAAACAACGACTAACTTCACTAATCCGATCCAACACCCACTGGGACACAGCCTCAGCCGAAGGGATGTCCTCTCCCAATAATCCACCAGTATCCTCAAACCTTTGTTTTTGTTTCAAACAAGCGACCAATTCACTATCCCGCACTGCTAAGGGCTGCAGCTCCAAAACCTGTGACTGACCATCACTATCGTGCCCCTTCCCACCTCAGTCATCCCAAGGCACATTGCGAGGCATCTCTATCACCAACTGGGATTGTCGCTCAACCGACTCTGAGGCTGCCGACTGTGAAGTACCTCTTTCCGACTCTAGTACCAGTCGTGACCCTTGTTCATCAGCAGATGGCGCAACGCGAGGCATCTCTGCCTCTAGCTCATCCGACTCTAAGGCCGCCGACTATGAAGTGCCACTCTCCGACACCACTACCAGTCGCCTTGTTCATCAGCAGATAGGGCACGGTGGACCACCAACTCCAGTCTGGACCGCAACTCAAATCCTCGCCGATGGGCACCTGCCTCTATCGAAGCCACCCGATCCGACTCACTTGGATGTAGGTCATGAAGCCCTACAACCCATCCCGCCCTCAAACTGACCCACAAAAGGATCTGCAAGACTATTAGGCTGCCCAGAAAGGCCCAAATCACCACCCCCTGTTGGGCTTGAAAAGCCATCCCCTTGTGGGCTAGATTGATAGGCCACAGACCCCACCCCCTTAACGTTCTGGGCCCCCAGTTGAGTCCCCTTATTCTTGACCATAGCCCATCTACGTTGGCCCACTTCTCTGTTATAAGGTACCTGGGCCTGTCTCCAGCCCAACTGCCCTCCCTTAGACCCTCTTAGATGGCCCACCGTTGCCCCCACAGGCTGGGTAATATTACCCTGAAAACCCATGGGTCTCGCCTCTCTCCTAAATTTTTACAAATATTCATTCACCCCCAATCTTGGCTGAAAACCCTGCCCTACTTGCCCAAAATCCGTCCTTGCCATATTCAGCCCAGAAACCCCATCTTTCTCAGTCGCCGGCGCCCACAATTCCACCACTGGATTGGCTTCTACCCATATTGGCAGTGAAAACTGCCACATCCCCCACCGGAAGGAAAGTCGCAAAGGCGTAAACTCTAAGCATCGTACACGAATCCGAATGGAACCAAGATCCACCGACGACTCATCCGCCTCGATAAAGCCACCACACCGATCGCCGATAGAACGAAACACTGCCTCCCCACGGAGATAAATAGGCAGACCCATCACCCGAATCCACACACTCTTCTCAGGCCGCGATGACTTTTCTGAAGTACAGAGAGCTAGCGGTGACCACCACTCTAACAATAAATCACACCCCTCCACTATCTTACCGCCGTTGCAGCAGTGCTTCGTCCTCACTTCTAGTTGACAAAACAAACAATAAAGCTTTATCTCCCAATGGTCGTACCTCTACCTTCCCCGAATGCTTCCACCACTGTCTATCCCAGTCAGGGATAGTCGCGAAACTCAAGCCTTTGCCCCCCAAACCCCCCATCTTACCCACTAGCGACCTATCCAAGATCCGGAACCAATCCACCTCTACCTCAGAGCGAACAACCCCTACGGAATCACATTCGGTGGCAGAAAACATGGTCTCAGAAGTGGACGAAACCTTCCTGAATCCAATGGGTCGGGAGGCCTTCGCATCGCACAGCCCAAAGCCATCGACAACCAGCACCACCCCTTCCCAGCCATCACCGAACTCAGACACAGGTATGTAAACTTGTTCTCGTCGCTTCCTTGTGGTGACCACTATTTGAAAAGATATCCCCCCACCTTCCTCACCTTGTACCCAGACCGCTGTAGTCCGACTACCCCCACTGAGACGGCCCCAAAACTTTAGGCTACTGGGTTCCTTAGATGCTAACCTCATTTTGGCCACCATCCAATGAACTTCCGAGCCATTCAACACCACCGCCCGTCGTAACCCCTCCCCTCCTCTCAACAATCGATAACCGGCACTTCCCATCCGCTCCATCCGACGCCTCCTCAAACTCAAATGACCGGCCACCGAGGAAGAGAATCCGCCGGTGTGGCCCAACTTCTTTCCTTATTGGGAACATTACCCTCCTATAATTGCGGAGCACATTTTCCTTTAGTTTTTCCTAGGAATAGAGTAAGGTTTTTGATAATTTAGAACATACTAATAATCATTATCGTTACTTCATTTTTCCAAAACCTATCTATGAGTTTACTTTTAGTTTATTGTAATTTATAAAGAAATTTATTTGTAATTGTAACAAGTTATATCATTGGCGGATATTGGAGCTACTGATACTATGACCAAAGACTGATACATATATCTTTTTGATAAGTAATGTAAAGTATTGGAAAAAGAAAAAGAAACAATGTAAAAGGTATGAAATATACAAGAAGAAATGAGAATTTAAAAAAAAAATCCTTTACCCAAAAAATGAAAGCTATGTAAAAGGTTCATCTTAAGCTTTAAAAAAAAGTATGCCCAGTTTAGCCCCCATTGGATCTGGGAGGGCTAACCTAACCTTTGATATTATTTGCACAAAGTGGCTGCCCTCAGGTTCAATCGTTTTTGAATCCTTAATTTAGACTTTTAAAAAGTTTGTCTATTTCTTCCCTCCACAAGCAACACATGAGCCACTATTCAAGATTTCTTCTAAAATTATTGGATATAGTTATTAGGCTATCTATTAAGTGGATCCCCCTTATTGAATGTCTTGCTATTGCCTCACTTTGTGCCAATTTGTGGTAGAATATTCATACTAGAGTTTTATCCAAAGTTGTCTGATGGCCTCTGCTAAAATATATACCTAATTCGTATTGTGCTTATATGCTTTTTGTCTTTATTTTTTGTTCTTTGAGTAGGAGGCAATCCGCAGAGCTACTATAGCACGGAAATTCATACCTGTATTCATGGGTAGTGCATTTAAAAACAAGGTATGATCTGATCATATTTCATTATTTCTTTCGATAATATGTGTATTGTTTTTCCCTTTCTGGTATTTCCGCTCTGCATTGCACAATTAGGTGACCTAGAATTGCCATTTAGTGTGGTTTGTTTTCATTTTTCGTGTAATGTTTCTAAGGTACCTTTTTTTTTTTTTTTTTAAAAATAACTCTCTACCTAATGGTTTCCCCACCTCTCTCTCTCTCTCTCTCTCTCACACACACGCACACGCGCGCGCGCGCGTATTTAATTATATATTTTACTTTGATTTTTTCTCGTTGATGTGTGGTAGGCTGTGAACTTTCTTTCTTTACTTAATAAGATAAGTAACAAGAGTTATTTTGACTAAAAAATTGGGAATACAAATTAAGAACAGGACTTGGAAAAACAAAATCAGATGGAACCATACTTTACAACACACAAACACTAGCCAACCAAATTAAAGCCCGCAAAAAATTGCTGCTAATATGGGCTTTAAAACTGAAGGCTGGGCACTGCTTTGGTGAGCATTGTGTTGCTAAACAAGCAGATCTCTTCATCAAAATATTTATGACATCCATTGAGGAAGAAAGATCATCAAATCCATGTAATAAATAAACACTTTGTCATTAAATTCTTCATCTCTCATAAAATTCTTTTCCTTCTTCTTCTTCTTCTTCTTCTTCTTCTTCTTCTTTTTTTTTTCTTTCAAAGTTTTAATAAATTATATACCTGCTTTTACAACTATGAGATGTCGATGTTTAACTTCTGCCATTTCTGAACCACAGGGAGTGCAGCCACTTCTTGATGGAGTTCTTAGTTATCTGCCTTGCCCCATTGAAGTTAGTAACTACGCTCTTGACCAAACTAAGCAAGAAGAGAAGGTATTTTAGTTGAATGTCTATTTCTTTGAATACTTGATTATATTTTTATTGAAGTCTGATCAAGAAACAAAATTTATTTTCTTTTGCGTTAACTGCTATTAGGTTATGTTGTCTGGAACACCAGTTGGACCCCTTGTAGCTTTGGCTTTTAAATTGGAAGAAGGTCGTTTTGGTCAGTTGACATATTTAAGGTTTGCGTAAGAGTTTTTTTATTTAATTCTAAATGCTTGTGCCATTTCTATGAAATATGTGTGTGTGTGTGTGTGTGTGTGTGTGTGTGTGTGTGTGTGTGTTTATGATTGAACAATTATGCTAACCGCAATTTTTTGTCAATTGCAGAATTTATGAAGGTGTCATTAAGAAGGGTGATTTCATAATCAACATAAACACAGGCAAGAAGATTAAGGTGAGTTAAGATTTAAGCATTTAAGCGTCTTTAGTATCTGACATGCAAGCTTGGTGCAAACTTTTGCTGCTGAAAATTTCTCTGAAATTTTTTACAATATTTATTTGTTCGAGATTTCACTATGAATCTCCATTTATTCTAGGGTATATATTAGGCAAAATTTGAAAGAATTTTTTTCCCAAATGTGGTATGCCAGATGGGTTGGTGTTTGCCCATTTGTTCACATCTTGCTAGATTGTAGAAGGCCTTTTTGACATATATTCAGCTCTAATGAAGTCAATTTTGGGAAGGGCAAATATAATATCACCTTATTTGAATTTGGGTCTGATTGCTTAAGATTCACCTCAAAATGTTGAGTTACGATTTGGTATAGATGTGAGCAGCATGACAAGGACCAATGCCTTTTAAAAAAATGATGATAGCATGACTATGACATGCTTCACTCTGTTGAAAAGGAGGAAATTCTTATTAGTCTTTTCTTTCAGTCTTTTCTTTCATGCTATCTATTTTCACTGTCTTCTTGGATGTTACCTGATTTTCTGCTTACAGTGCTGAATTTCTAAAAATATATTATTACAGGTGCCCCGTTTAGTTCGGATGCATTCGAATGAGATGGAGGTTTGTTTCTCTGCTTGTAGTATTGCAATTGTTGGATCACTCGCGATGCTTGGGCAAATGGAGTGAATTTTTCAGGAATCTAATAGCTTTTTCTTTAGTTTAGTTATTGCCTTACCTGTGGCTTGTTTACTGTTATCTTTTTCTTGGGGTCTTTTATACTACAGGACATTCAAGAGGCACATGCTGGGCAAATAGTAGCTGTATTTGGTGTAGATTGTGCTTCAGGTACCCATCTCCCTCTCCATACATACATGGAAATATACACCGGTCTTATTGAAGTCTGTTGTTTTCTTGGGAATTATGGTAAACAAGTTCAAGATGGACATTGTTTAGTCTCCTCCTTAAAAGATTTATTGTTACACTATATTAACACATTACAGTTTTTGCATTATTGGGATCTGAAGCTATACAATTTTGTCCTACACTGCTCATGTTGGTCTTTGCTCAGTTTTGATGTTTTCATTTTTATTCTTATTTATTATGATTTTGTGTTTTCAGGAGATACTTTTACTGATGGGTCAGTTAGATACACCATGACTTCTATGAATGTCCCTGAGCCAGTGATGTCATTAGCTGTTTCACCAGTTTCTAAAGATTCTGGAGGACAAGTGAGTAATTTCATTAAAAAATATATATATTTAATTGTTGGATAAGCATGAAGTTAAAGGGTACCTATTTTGTATCCTTTGCAGTTCTCAAAAGCATTGAATCGCTTTCAGAGAGAGGATCCTACTTTTCGTGTTGGTTTGGATGCAGAGAGCGGCCAGGTGTAACTTTTAATGTTCATTTCTTATTTAGTTATTTTTTAAAGTATTCATTCCCCAATTTCTGAAAAATATTCTATCATACCATACCCTGACACTACAATGCTCTTATGGGCAGACAATTATTTCTGGAATGGGAGAGCTGCATTTGGACATATATGTCGAACGCATTCGGAGGGAGTATAAGGTGCCAACTCTCTCACTGGTTTTACCATTATGGATTTTTTTAATTACTTTACAATGAAAATGTCATTCAGTTATTCACGATCAGTTTATTCCTAATATCTTTCTTTCATTTGTCCTTGTGCAGGTTGATGCAACCGTTGGAAAGCCTCGCGTTAACTTCAGAGAGACCGTTACTCAACGTGCTGAATTCGACTATTTACACAAGAAGCAAACTGGAGGGCAAGGTCAATACGGAAGGGTGTGTGGGTAAGCATAGAAGATACTCCTTCACTCTTCATGTTCTTGTTGGTTAAATAAGGAGTGTTAATTTACTATGGATTTAAATTTGTTTTTTAAAAGAAGAAGAAAATGATGAATAACCATCTCATCATTTTTGTTGCCTACAGCACCCAAAACACCCTATTTATGTGCCGATATTGACAGGGACAAAGCGAGCTTTTTGAAAATAATAATTCCTTCCGTAAGCAATATGAAGAAATTAGTAAAAAAATTCAATACATTTATATGGGTGTTTTTTTTTTTCATACTTGTTATCACAATTATTTCATACAGTTTTTGAGCTGTATAAATAAGGATCTTATACTGTCTTTAAGATATTTTATTGGTTGATATAATTTATATAAATAAAAAATCTACTTCTATGGTTTTTATGATAAAAAAACAACAAATGACGTTTACATATCAAATCAATAGAGTTGATGGTATTACTTAATATGTGAAATAGTTGGGGTCATGCCATAAATATTGTAGAACTACTCATGAAATAAAGGGTGAATAAAAGAATTTTCAAAAATTTAAGGAGGGCCATGCTATTTATATTATAAAAATATTCTTAAATTAACGGGGTAATAGAAGAATTCTAAAAAACTTGGGAGCCTCCCACTAGCTTCTTCCATGGATATTGATGATATCGGATTGAGAACCATAAGCAGATCATGCTGATCTGCTATTACCATAACTCACACAAGAACCATTATTGTTATCATGTAGGCTGTTCATAGACTCCCTTGTATTTTAAACTAACAATGTTCAATTAAGCCTTTTTCAAGGACTTGCAATGTGCATTGAAAAGTTTTTGCTTCATTATTCTGATTTCCCATTCTAAAGCAATTGGTTATTGATATGTTGCAGGAGTTTAATCATCTGTTTCATGACCTAATGTGATTTTTTCCCATTTTTTCATCTCTCTTTAGTCTTTACTATCAGACTTCCTCAAAAAGCAAAGCAATAAACTACCTTTTAGTGGCTCTCAGTAATGATTAGTGACGAACAGTAATTTTTGTGAAAAAGAGAGAATTTTCTGATCTGTAATATGTAGCATAGCATGTGCTCCAACAGTCATTTAGGAAACCAGGCTAATGCAAACCTAATCTTGGCTTTTAACAGTTGCACATTGTTTATATTATGTGCTGAACAAGTAAATTTGTAACATTTGGCTTAAATAACTATTAAAATTTTTATTGCAGGTATGTTGAACCACTTCCACATGGGTCGCCTACCAAGTTTGAATTCGAAAACATGATTGTGGGACAAGCTATACCATCAAATTTTATCCCAGCAATCGAGAAGGGTTTTAGAGAGGCTGCCAATTCGTGAGTGTTATGATTTCTTTTTCCTTTCTGTATAGATGTTGCATGCAAGTTATATAGGAATTGATTGTTGGTGGAAATTAAGTTACTCTGTCATTGTAGTTTTTTATTTCTTTTAATTTATATTTTTTATTTATTTTATTTTTTTGTTGAATAAAGGATGTAGTCTATGCTTGTCAGAAGTGATACCAATAATATGATTAAAAATATAAAAATTGATATATGTACAACATTTTCTCTTAAAATGGAAGAACATATATTGAAGGCCTCTCTCAAGCGCTGTGAAACATTCCTTATACTATTACTACCAAGTTTTTTTATTTTAAAATTGTTTTTGTTAGTACTACAATGCTAGTATACTACTTGTCAGGGGTCATGACAACTATGACCAACTACTACTGGTATTGTTGTTAGTAATCGTGTTATTAAACAAAACATGCTAAGTTAATCTTTTTTTTTTTTTTTTTTTTGGATTGAAAAAATGCAAGTACTTTATTATTTGTAACATGGACCTGTTTGTACAGGGGCTCATTAATTGGACATCCAGTTGAAAATATTTGTGTTATTTTAACTGATGGTGCATCACACGCTGTGGATTCTAGTGAACTTGCATTCAAGTTAGCAGCAATATATGCGTTTAGACAGGTATTTTTTACATCTGATATCAAGAGACAATAGTGAAAACTTATGTTGTGTAAAATGCCCATATTCATTGAAGCTTTCAAGCTTCTCTCTCTCTCTCATTTTTCTTTTTCCTTTTTGGTTTGGGGGTTGGGGTTGGTTCTACTCTTTTCCTGTTTGCTATTAGAATTACATATGAGGCTTTTCATTTTGCTACTTTATGAAACAGTGTTATTCAGCAGCAAGACCTGTGATATTGGAACCTATTATGCTGGTGGAACTGAAAGCGCCAACCGAATTTCAGGGCACTGTAACTGGTGATATCAACAAGTGTGTATATTGTTTATTCTTCATAAAAGATTATCATTTGGGCTTTTCATCAGCTTTTTGAACTGAAAGTGAATCTGTCATATAATAGGAGAAAAGGCGTGATTGTCGGGAACGATCAGGACGGAGATGATTCTGTTATCACTGCCCATGTATGCATGATTCTTCGCCTTTAATTATCGCACAACTTTACATGTCTGCCTTCTTTCCAATACAATGGTTGATAATTATATATCAGTATTGACTGCAAATATCCTGAACCTCATCGTCAAGCAGATAACAGCATATTCTTTCTCATGATGCTTGGATTTTGCATATGTTTGTTAGAATTTATAACTCGTTGCAATAATGTTACATTCAGTTTGCAAATGTTACATTCAGTTTGCAAATTGTTTTTCACATACGCATGAACTGTGATCACTAGCTCCTTTGTGTTTAATTAGAATTCTGAGAATAAGCACCAGGTCACTGAATTTGACATTCTGTTAGCTCCTTTGTCATGTAGGAAGTCTTGTCTGTAAATATTATTTCTAGAGAGTATATAAATTAGAAGATTTCTCACAGAAACATCCGTTCCTTGATACCTAGTGATAGAACAAAACAATAATGCTGTTAGTAATAGAACAAAACAAGCATGGCAATCAGTGATCAAACAAGCAGATGGGTTTTGGAGCATACTACCTACTAAAACCGTTGTACTTCAAAGGTAGGCATGTCTTACTAATTTAGGCCTGTCTTCAGATAGGCTTACTTTTGAGACACCTCCCTTTCGAGGAATTGGAAAGGAATTGCATTTTACCAACCGTTGTACTTCAAAGGTAGGCATGTCTTACTAATTTAGGCCTGTCTTCAGATAGGCTTACTTTTGAGACACCTCCCTTTCGAGGAATTGGAAAGGAATTGCATTTTACCAACATTAATATATGACCCTGGAGATCAAGTCTGTTGAAGCTAAAGGTAGACTCAATTGAAGGTAAACTTGGGTAGGGTAGGGGGTTGTAATTCCTTCAATATGGGTATTGTAACTGTTTGATTCAATAGTGAATTGATTTTAGGTGTTGGGATCATGGTTTTCTCCCTGTAGTATATAAGAAAGTGGGCTTCCATAGGATTTTCATGTTAAATCTTGTGTTTCGAGGTTGATTGCCTTAATTTTGATGAGACTGCTAGAATTGATAATCAAATACCATCAATTAATTGTTTAATTAATAAATTGATTATTGGAATTAACATTGAGCTGGAATGGAACAGGAATCTGTATAGCTTAGGTAATACAAGTGAGATGTTTTCAATTGAAGTGTACAGAAATACTTAGCAGCCAGAGATACTTCCTGTATGTTTTTTAGGGAATGATAAACCACAGCCCAAGTTGATGGAATTACATCCCTTCTCTTGCATGGTGGGGCCCACCCATATGAGGAGGAAGGCTGTGGAACTTTTAACTTGGGCTGTGGATTCAGTGCCCTTTTTTATCCCCCCACAAAAGCAACTCCTCTCGCAACATAAAATAGTTCCTTCCAATCAAATTAAGTTCCAGATAACTAATAGTACCAAAAAACATAGAAACTGCTAGTCCTTGAAATCTTATCAGTTGAACTCTACATAAAGTTCCAAGACCATTAAAGGAAAAGAGAAGAAAAACACTTGACGACTTCCCAGTTGACTGCAATTTGTGGGTTTTATTGATTCTTTATTCGTCTAGATGTAGATTTCAGTGGTACTGGTTTGTGGTTACATTTGTGAGCATCATCTTAATGCTTTTTCTCTAATAATAGGTTACTCTTTATTTATCCCCAAAAAAAAAAATTCCAGTTGACTGCAGGATGAGAATTTTTGTTCACATCCCCATGGTTTGAGCATGTATTATATCACCAGCCCTGTGTTTCTTTTGACTTTCTCTGAGGATATATGTGTAAGGATATTGAAGTATATAGTCCTGGGGTTTTAAAAAATGCTATAGCATGAATTACTGTATAATGAGAAAGTATGGAGCTTCATCAAGCATCTACTTGGCCAACTTGAATTTATTTGTGTGTTGTTTCACGATGAGGGGGGTGAGTGTCAGTGCGCGCTTGTGTGTGTGTGTATGTGTATGTGTGAGAGAGAGAGAGAGGTGGTAACATTTGGTCCCTGATAGTAGTGAAATGAAAATCAATTATGTCCTATCCTTTTGGATCAAGTGAAAATACCATTCTTTTGGTTTTTGATCCCGTCCTCATTTCCCCTTTCATTAAATCAAATATGTCTCCCTATGTGAACATAAGATGTTAAGAGGTTATGTCAATCCATTGATGGGGGCGAGGCCCCAAAACTTTGTCACATCAGAATTTCATATTTTCTGAACAAAAGTTATTATGAGCCGTGATATTTTTAACCAGGACCTATTTACTTGGTCGATGTTGGTCATCTTCAGCCTTTTTTGTTGGACTTAAATTCCAACATTTCTGACGGACAGTGATGAGGTTTTAATATAGTGTATCATCGTTTCCAGTTTATCTAACATTGTTTAATCATGGACTTGAGAATTGTGATGAACCGATGCATGGTTTTTGTCTTGACAAGTTTGATTTCATTTCAGTGATTATGGCAGTTATAATCTATCTGCACTATGATTTGCTTCTGAAGAATCGGTTCTTGTTTTTTCAGGTCCCTCTCAACAATATGTTTGGGTACTCGACAGCTCTTCGTTCAATGACACAGGTGAAGGAGAGGAGCAATATACACATATACGCATAATATTTCGTTTCTCAACTTGCAATTAATTGGGATGCCATTGATCTATATTGTTGATCAGGGTTTTAAATATCATTATACCGTTATTCTTGATGTATTGGCTGATACTGTGGATATATGATAGTATTGCTGTACTGATATATATCCCAATGCCGTGATTTAAAAACCATGTTGTTGATGGTTGATTTTGCGCAGGGTAAAGGCGAGTTCACGATGGAATACAAAGAGCATGCACCGGTTTCTCAGGAGGTGCAGATGCAACTAGTGAACACATACAAGGCAACCAAGGCAGCTGAATAGCTGTGGTTTTGTTTGAAGGCCACACTTGCAAGGTAATCTAGGTCATGCCCTATACACTTTGATAGAGAGTCACATGTATTTTTTTTTTTTTTAATTATTATTATTTTTATTTACCCCCTTTTTTCTAGATATCCTGGTATTTGTGAGGCCAAAATTTTGAGGAGCCCAAATAATGTAGTTCAACATTTATTTGGTTATAGTGTGAAGCAACTGTACTTTCTGATGTATCACATATTCAAAGTATTCATAATTTTTGTTGTTGCACATAATACATATGGCTATAAATTTTTGGGTAAAAGTTTTCTTTTACTCCCTTGTGATTTTGGATTAGAGCATTTTATCCACGACATTTAAATATAGTATGTAAAAATCCTTTTGTGATTTTGGTTCATTTTGTACGTTTTCTTTACCGTTGTTAATTCTGTCTAAATTGACAAAATTGTTACGCAATGACTATTTTGATGGTTGGGCATGCAAAAAAGTAGGCCTAAGTTTGATGCAAAATGCCAATTATGCCATTTTTCATATTCTGCCCTTTTCAAAAGCCCCCTATAACTAACCCGCCCATCGCTTCCCACCGTACTCAACAGCCTGCCCCGTCAAGTTGCTCCGCCACCTTTCCCGACACCATCTCTGTCCTACACTGCCATCTCCTATCAGCTCAACCGAACTCTTTCTTGAAGAGGCAATTGTTAAACTTGTAAGTGCAAAGCTTTAATTTAGCATTAATGATTTTATTGAGGAAAATGGCTCAGAATTGTTCTCTTGTTCATATGAAGCCAACCTTTGCTACTTTGACAACAATGAATTAAAATTTAAATTGCACCAAGCAAGCAAGCTGGCTATTGCATCTCTGCACAATAAAGAAAAGAAAGGAAAACTACAATAAAATGAAGACATGGGACCTATTTGTCACATGAAAATTGAAAGTTGATTATCAACAATAAAAAGTTAAAAGTATTCCTCTCTACCTTTTAATAATTTACTTTTTAAAATTTATTTGAATTATAAAAAATTTTATTCATACAAAAAATTAATACAAAAAATAAAAAATAAAAAATTCACAAGAATGATATGGTTAATGCCATTATAGTATATATAAATTTATCTTCAATCGTATTTTGTTTTGAAGTGAAAGGTCCATAATAAGTCATATCATTATGTATGATTTTTTTGTTTGTATATTAGTATCTTTAAATTATTTTTATCTCATAAGCTGTAAATAAAAAATGCATCAAACATTTTACACATAGATTTTTTAAAACAAACATATACTTCCTCCGTCTCAAATTATTTGTCGGGCACAAATAATGAACTTATACATAATATATTTTTGTACCAAATTTTTTAGATTTTTTTCACCAGTTGAAAATTTAATTTGTGAAAAAAAAAAATTTTGAGATGAGAATTTTCAAAAACTGTTTTTAAATAATTGTTCATTTGTCTTTATTGAACCTTTTTTTTTTTTAGTTAATTTTTTAAAAACTTTTTTATACATCAAAATTAGATTCATCTAAAAAATCAAAAATATTTAACTAAAATATGAAACAGGTACTAAAAATAAATAAATATCTGAACAAAAATGCACAAATTTTTTATTAAATTTTCGCTTATTTTTAGTGATTTTTAAAAATATTTTAGATAATTTATTTTATTTTTTAAATATACCTTGATTAGGTACATTTAAAAAGTATTAAAAAATTGAATAAAATATAAAATAATTACTAAAAATAAATGAAAATTTATCTAAAAATAATCTTTAAAAAATCAAAACAAACAGAAACCATAATTTTTAAATTTTCTTTGTACCACTAAAAAAATAACAAAACTCTCATTTTTATATCACCAATACTACCCTAAATTGGCCCTTTCATTCTTTACACCACTCAACTTTTGGAGGGAAAAGTGAGAAGCAGGAGCAAGGAAGACGAGGGGTCCGACGCAGAGAAGGCGAGTGGTTCGGATGGCGGGAGGGGTTCGAACGGCGTTGTGGTCTGTGTTACCGGCGTGGACGATTGAACTCATTCTTCTCATTCGCCAAAGGTAAGTGAAAAACTCTTCTTTCTCTCTCTATATTGACAGACATGTATATGTATCTATATATGTATCTCTATCATCTCTATCACAATTTTTTTTGAATAAACAAAGAATAACACATTCCCAACACAGTTTTGGTGGTTTTGATCTTCTAATTTAATTGGGTTTGTAATTTCTGGTGCTAATTTTGAATGTTGAAGTTCAAATTTTGGTCCTCTGTTTGGTCAGATTTTTGTTCTCTTTTTTGATCTTCTAATTTTGAATTTTGAATGTTGAAGTTCAAGTTTGAATCTTGAAGTTGAAATTTTGGTCCTCTGTTTTGATCTTCTATGTTTTGATTTTTGGGTTTTGTTTATTTTGCTACATAGTCTGTATATGGATACACAATTTTATGCTTATGTTTGTGTTTGTGTTTGTAAATTTGTATTTTCTTTTTGGCATCTCATATTGGATATGATGTTTGGTTTGGATAGAATTATTGATGGCTTAGGATACTTCTATTTTAGAGGTGCTTGGATTGAGTGATTGGATGAGAAATAGTAAGAAATTAAGTGAAAGAGAACTCCTTTCTAGAAGTTTCTTGAATTATGAAGTTATGCATGATGGAACTCAAGGCTGTTAAATTATGTAGCATAGCAAGAACAAAATTAATGGAAAGGGGGAAAGCAAACTAATTTCTTTGTGATTTAGCAACTTCAATTAGTTATTGGCTCTTGCTTGAATAAAGTATTTCTACTCTCTGAGAAATTGTGGCTTAGATAAAGAAACATGAAAGCTTTTCCTTTATTTTATTAAAAATTTAATGCTGAAACAAGTAGTGAAACAAATCAAGTGTACATTTATTTTATTATATACATAAATATATATGACATGCACATAGGAGAGAAGGAAGTACCAACAGATTTGATCTCGTCATATTCTTTTCCCTATACATTCCTTTATATCCCCTGGTCAATTATTTTTCAGTTATCTTTCATGTGAACTAGATGTGAGCACCATGTGCATGTTCCTCACCTCATAGTATTTCTTATCATCTACTTATTTCCAATTTGATCTCTCGTGTCGATCATGCTTAGAAATAAATACTTTTCTTCTCTTTTTGTATATTGGCACATTAAAACGATTTAAGAAGAGAAACTAAAGTTGTTCCGTAACAAAACAGTTATGAAACAAACCTCTGTATTTGCTTAACAGAATAGATTCCTCTCATATTGCCAAGTGGGTATTTGCTTAATAAAATATATTTCTCATATTGCCAAGTCCAAACTGTCTAAAGAAGAGAAACACAAATAAGTTTTTGGTTATAATACAACATAATAGATGTATGAATATGACATACCACATTATTTGGCACTTTGAACTCGATTTTTCTCTTCTTATTCTTTTTCTTCTTCGTTCCATTATTTCTCTGAGTGGCCTCAAAGGCCAACAATGCAGCAAGGTTTGGAAATCAGTTAAATCCATGAGCATTTTGTACTCATCTGCTTTTGATACATGTCCATTACTCACTTTGTGTGCAGATTGAACACCAGCATTATAACCATTCACCTCTTCTTCGTTGTTGCTGTTGTTTTGCTTCTTCCCCTCTCTCAGTTCTGTTGTGTCCTCGTGATTTATTTCACAGCTCTGACCATTTTTAATGCCCTATTCTCATTACTGTCTGGTAGAGTCACAATTTCTTGAAGATTTGGTGCCTCAGTTGTCGCCACTTGCTCTAGTTTTTTATGGTGTTGCTCCTATCAGAACATTCAACAAATTAACTATAAGATCCATACTAGGCCCGAGCACCACATATATAAGTATACAATTATATACATCTTTTATGAATAGAAGAAGTATGGATAAGGTAAATCCTATTTAATAATAATGACTTTTGGAAAAGCGGTATTCTCCATATCAGTATGCAACTTAGTTGCACGAAGCGGGAGCGGGAGCGGAGAATCGTAGTCATTTCAAGAATCGTTGGTAGGCAGCGTTTGTATATATATTAAATAATATAATATATAAAAATATATTGTAAGATTATATATTTTTTTCTCTAATGGTAATGAAAATATATGTTATAAATTTAAAAAATATATATATATAAAAAAATCATATAAAAAATTTAAAAATAAATAACAAATAAACATTCATTTTAAACATAAATAAATATTCATTTTAAACATTCATTTTGAGGTCATTTGGCGCTAAATTCATGAAATAGCTAATTTATATTGAGTTGAAGATTGAAAATAGGGCATAAGCCTCTTTTGACCGTGCCTGGAATTTGTGGTTTAGATATGCTATGTTCTGTTTACTCATATTTCTTTTAGTGGATTTATGTGTCTCATGTGTCTGAAACTAGTGCTAGATTCATGAAATAGGTTAATTTAATGAACTTTTCATATGAATGACCAGTGCTAGATTTCTGAGACTATTCCAGTGACCTAAGGAGACATTTTACCTTGCTTTTTGACAAAGGGTGTTTTTTGATTTGAAAAACTTGATACCACAACCTTTACTCATCATTAGAGTTTACCTGAAGTTGCAATTTGAAGTCATCAAATTAGCACTCCTAGACAATCCTTGGAACTTTTTATTTATTTTACAGTTACCACCATTGAGGCCTAAAATGAAATTTTCAATTAGAAGCTTTTCTTATTTTTGAAATAACATCTATTAATTTTATATATATTATAAATTGTTGTGTAGAGTTCATTTTACTTTTTGATTCTTGTAGTTATAATTAAAGAGGTTTATTTACTGGTTTTTTGGCCTTTAGATAATGATTTGTTTGAAGATGAGCAAAGAAAATACTTGTTCATTATCATTACAATCCATCATCATTATATATATTAATAATAATAATATAAGGGGTGGGCTGTATAGTTGGTGGTTAGATCAAAGAGCACTTGTTTCTCTCCAACAAAGATGGAGAAACCAGTGCAATGTGGACGCAACACAAACAACAACTCTTTTCTTCACCGAAGGGCTAACCCACCTTCTTTAATCCTTTAAAATTTCCAACTTTGTTTTCTTTTCTTTTCTTTTTTTTTTTTTTCCTTAAAAAATGTAATCTTTGTTGTTTTGTTATATTTGTTTGCAGCTTATATGTTTCACATATA
Source organism: Camellia japonica (assembly GCA_030407325.1). NCBI lineage: Eukaryota > Viridiplantae > Streptophyta > Magnoliopsida > Ericales > Theaceae > Camellia > Camellia japonica. The sequence goes on along the minus strand of JAPPVO010000019.1, from coordinate 125,157,895 downwards.
CTTATTGGTTATCCTTTAGGGTATATCTTAGAAGGTAGAAATGCTATGAGTTTGTATTTTGCCCCAATTTTCATGACAACACTTAGTATTAAAGTAGTCAAATTCATTACATCTCAAGCCGTTCAAACCACTCATTCATTATTCTTCAATTTTGGATCAAATTATAGTTTGTTTAGTACATTAGAACATTTTGAATATTGTAATTTTCAAAATTAGAGGTGACTTCTGTGTTTGGTATATCATAGTTTTGAGATCAAAGCATTTTATTACTAATATTTCAATATTGTAATTTTTTTCATATATTTGACAGATTGGCAATGGATGGAACATAATTCGGGAAGCGTTAGAGAATTATATTTTAAAATTTTGGATATATTGTCATAGGATTTTGTAGTTTGGAAGTTTTTTTAGAATCATTATGTACATGTTTGAAGTTTCTGATTGTGAGGAATTTACTTATGTTGGATGTTTTGGATATGTTTAATATGCTAGTACTACTTTTGATTAAGTTTATAATTTGGATGCTTTGAACAATGTCTTAATTTTTTTTTTAATTGCATGTGTAGAAATGATGTACAGGAAAAGTAAATTTGGATTTGGATTTGAATTATTTTTTATAGATTTATGAACTGAACAGGGAAATTGTAAAAAAACAAAGAAATAATGAATTTTTTATGACAGGTTTTTTAGTTGTTAACTTACTTTTGGTGACAATTTATTTTGGTTGCCAAAAGTCTATGTGAAATAGTATATGAATTTTTAGCAACCAAAAACTTGGTTGGTCGCCAAAAGATTTGGCATTCGACAACTAATTTGTTTCGTCGCTGAAGGATGTTTTGGCGATGCGTTCATACATCGTTGAAACCTAACATGGCATTTGTTTAAGGTTACTTTTAACGACTAACTGTTAATTTATGGCAACGATTTTTTTGGTGTTTGGCGATTAAATTTTTTGGTCATTGATTCATTTATAAGCGCGACCATAATTTATTTAGTCGTCAAATCATTTAGTGACATGGCTTTGGTGACTTTTTTTTGAGTAGCTGATACTTTTAGCGATGAAAAATACACGTCGCTAAAAGTGTAAATTGTTGTAATTTTTTTAAATTTTAATTTATTCAATTGAGGATGACTATTTTTCCCCTCTCCACTCCACCCCTACATCCCCCGTCTTGACTACATTGGGTTTTCTTGCCTCATTTATATTTGTTAAGTATATTTATATAATACATATAATTTACATTTTTTAATATGATAAAATTAAAATGCAAAATATTACACTTACTATTATTTTCATTAATTTCTTTTTCATTTTACATCTTTTGACTTTCATTAATTATGAATTACGATTTGATAATATATTATATTATTTGTCTTACCCTGATACGTTACAAGGTAAGGGCGGAGAATGACAAACTTGGCCCTTGGCCATCTCTACTCTCAATTCAAATCAATTATCCATTCATACTCTATATTCGACTACGGGGTGCATTCGGAAAAAAATAAAAAAATTCAAAATTCAAAAACATTTAAAATTAAGATTTAATTAGGACATATGATACATTGTATAATAAAATTTTCTTAGAATTTAACAAGTTGTCACAGAAGAAGCTGATGGAATTGCACAGAGAGGGTGAGAATAAAATAATTGTGTTGCTAGAAATTAGAAATTAACTTGTACCTGGTATATTGATTTACTTTATCTACCAAATTTCACCTCTTGTGTTTATATAATTCACAACCCTTATGGCAGAAGTGACTGTTGACCAAACCAATAACACCAAGAAAAAAGTAAAACAAAAATAAAATGAAATAAAGTCAAAATCAATAACAAAAAGATTAAATTTTTATTAAATATTTAGATATGTAAGAGAAACAAGATTGATAGTTCTTCACACCTTTTTCTTTGTTAAAGCATAATCTGAAAGGGAAAAAAAAAAAAAATAGTTCTGAATTATATCGTGCTCTTTTAATTAGAGAATGGCACGTAAATATGCGACCACCTAATAACTAAATAGTAACGATGGAAACTTATATAACCTAATTCAAAACAAAAAAACACCTCAACTTAAATTCTAACAGTACCAACTGATTACTCTAGTGTCTTTTTCTGGCTATAAAGCCTCACCAACTCCTCCACCACCCCATCTATATCCTCCTCCCCTTTGATGTTTAGGGTTTCACTCAACTCCCTTGCTTTGCTCCTCACCACCTCCCCACCATCGTCAACCACCACCTTCTGAATCACCTTGGCCACATTTTTTCGATCAAGCACCCCATTCTTGTCCCTCACAGCCTCCATGCCAACCCCTATCTCCTCCACCAACCTGGCATTTACAGGCTGATCAAGGTGCATTGGTATGGCTATGATTGGACTTCCAAACTTCATTCCCTCCATCACTGAGCTCCACCCACAGTGACTCACAAAACCACCAATGCTTGGATGCAGCAAAATCTTCACTTGAGGAGCCCAGCCTTCCACCACCATGCCTCTCTCTCCTACCCTCTCAACAAACCCTCTAGGCATTGCCTTCTCAACACTTGTATTTGCTCCCATTGGAAACCTCACAACCCATACAAAATTAACACCAGAAATCTCCAATCCATAAGCTATCTCTTCAATCTCATCCACTGATAGAAAATACTCGGTGCCAAAACAAACAAACACTGTGGACCGTCGCTCCTTCTTCTTCAGCCACCCAATAATCCCGCTCTCATCGTTGTCATCGACGCAGTCTTGGACAAGAGGGACAGGCATAATCTTCTTCCCAACCAAACCAGAGAGATAATCAATGTACTTTCCTTCAACTTCTTTAAAAGTTTTGATCAGAACAATCTCTGATGATCGATCAAGGCACTCAAAACAGCGAGTCTTGTCCTTGTCGAGGTTTTTCGAAGGATTGAGCAAATGGGATACTTCTACTTTGTCATAATCACGAAGATAAATCGATGGAAAAGGAAAAGTGATAAGTGGGTCTTTATAGAGGTGGTGCATGAAGGCGGTCATGGTGGCGCTGCTAGTGATGAAGTCCACCGCCGGAATACCATACTCGGCAGCGACCACCGGAGCCCAAGGCTGAAGAAAATCATAGATGAGGAGGTCTGGTTTGTGGGCTTTGAGGAGGAGAGAGAAGTTGGGTTTGGCGGAGTCGAAGGCCTTTTTGAGGGTGGGCATGAGGTGGGGAGGGAGGTCTTTGGTGGTGTGGTACGGCGGAGGGAGGTCAGGAAATGGTGGTACATGGAGTTCAACTAGTTGGATTGAGTTTGAGTACTTTTCAGAGAGTTTTCTTTTGATGGAAGTGAGGTTGACTGGGGTGGAACATAGGTATATCTTGAAGTTTCTTGTTGAGAGCTTTTTGGCTAGCTCTAAGTAGGGTGAGATGTGGCCATGTGCTAGCCATGGGAACATAAAAATTGAGATGGTGCTTTGTTTTGCTTCCATGATCTCTCTTTCTCTCTCTCTCTCTCTCTCTCTCTCTCTCAGGCTCTTACTGCAACTTTGTGTTGTGATATCCCTTGTATATATAGAGAGGAATGACCCGTGAGATATGAGATTCCTACATTACCTAAAGGTTGTAACTATTTTGGGACAAAAAGACAGTAATTTTTTTGAAACTTTCTACCTTTAAGGAACAATAATCAAGTAACAATGGAAAAGATCAACAAGACAATAAATGGTAATTAAAATTGGCTTAATTTGTGAAGTTTGATTTCCGTTTTTTCATTGATGGTTCCCTACAAGCTAGGAGAAAATCAACTCGAGGATTTTCTTGGGTCAAAAAGAAAAATGGAATGTTTGTATGCATATTTAACCTTTCTTCATCAATACACCATGCTTCTTATTTTTCCTTCCTAATGGAATTTTAAGCTCCCAAAATTCTCATAGGAATAATTGGGTCTCTGTATTCTTTAATATTATTTTTGGAATGATTGTATAAACCCCAAACCCAAAAATAGAAGAAAAAACAGATTTTTCATATGATTTTTTTACTATTAGACACAAGTGTTTAGTGGAACCCATATTTTTGTGTATTAAATAAAAAATTCATTTATATATATCTGTACATCATGGAGAAAATTAAAAGTGCATGCACAAAATCATTAAGTTAAAAAAAATCATGGCGGCAATTATGAATTTTTTAAATTTGATGTAAACTTAATTTAATTTCCCCCCCTAAAGTTATGAAAAAAAATAAAGGAACATGAATAAAAACAAGCACAACATTCCCTAAAATGAATGAAATCATTTTTGCCATTGTGAGTCTTTAACAGAATTCGAAGCTTAAAAATTTCCCAGAGTAATAATCGGATCTTTCATGCTTATATTTTAAAAGTAACTAATTTTTAATGAAGAATTGGCACAACTAATTAATTTTTAATCGTGAATTAGAGTGTGTTTGAAAATGGAGACAAAAGATCTTGGTCTAGTTTTGGTAAGATTTGTCACAGTTGCCTTTAAAACTCCATATTTTTTTTCCCCATAAATAACAGTTCACATTCCCATCTATTGATGTAATTAGTAACGGTTAAAAAAAAAAGAGTAATTTTCTTGAAATTTCTACAATGCCTTTTTAATAAGATACCAATTATGGCTTGAAAATATATAGGTTTCGTTTGGAGCCACTTTTCAAAATCCTTCCTAAGTATAAAAATTTTTTTGAAAAACTTTTTTATTTTTATGTTTGATAAAATTATCGAAAGGCATTCCTTCAAAAGTCACGAGCTGTGAAAGGCTAAAATTGAGGCAGGTCACTGAGAGAAAATTCAAAACTACTTTTCATTTATTTAAAAAAGAAAAAGAAAAAAGTACACTCTTTGTTATCTAGCCATTTTTTTTTTTAATTTCATATATTTTAACAGTACTTTTTATTTTACCAATTCATCCAAACAAACTATTTAAAAAGTCTCTCTTAATATTAAAATAACTATTGCATTAATTATTAGAACAAATTAAATAAAATGAGATTAGTTATAATAATCAACCGCCATCTTTTAAAAAAATTGTTAAAGATGCTTTCAATAGATTCCAATCAGTTTCCCATGGAATTCTCATTTGTTGTAACAAGGATGGAATGTGCAGTGGGAATGTATCAATTGTGATAGAGACCTCTAAATATACATGACCCTCACTTTCATCCTAACTACTCATAATGTGAACCACTCATAATGTAGGGTCTACACATACATAAGTGAACTCCACACACACATCAAGGGCCAAGATTAAATTGGGGATCATGAAACTCCTAAAAAAAAGAATCCCAAACATTTCTCTTACTCCTAAAATGGAATAGGTTTTGAGGTTTAAAACTCTTAAAAAGTGGACTGGAACAGGGCAACTATGCTCAGACACCTTTGGCCAATAAGTAAAAATAAAGGTTGATTCTTGGACTATGTCAAGAAGATTGTAAGTTATATGGGACTTGGGTCTGCCTTTGATTAGGCATAAAATTGGTTGGATAATTGGCATCTTTATACGAAAAATAAGACTCAACAAATTTATTTTTAAAATTTAAATTATAATTTAAAATTTATTTTTTATTTTAAATAGCTATCTCTTTAAATACACTATCCATTACACTTCTATTACAAACTTCTATTCTAACTCTATGAATAGTACCTAAAAAAAAAAAAGTCAAAAGTGGAGCTAAATTTATCCCAAAAAAAAAAAAAATGATAAATTATTAAATAGCCAATGAACTAGCTCAACAAATTTGTTAAGGTATCTGGAACTATAGGAGAGTAAAAATCATAAAGTTGGGTTGACTGGAATAGGCCCGAACAAGATCAAAATTAAATTTTTTTATTTTTTATTATTTATTTATTTATTTTGTTACTGCATTACAGAAAAGAATCTTGGAACAATGCACTGAGAAAATACATGTTTTAGTTGAGAAAAATGATGTACAAATAGAATTTAAAACCAGAATAATGTGATAATAGTATTCTTATAATTATGAACCATGATAGACATTTTAACTTACAAATGAGTATAAATATAAACGTGACATATCATACTGAATGAAATTCTTATATACAAAACTGAATGAAATTCTTATATATACAAATTTTGTTTATATAACTGTACTTTTGAAAGAACAAATTCAAGGAGAGGAGTATTATAATGATTATTGACATTAATGGAATGGGCCAAAGAATGTTTGAGGAAGAAACCATCTTTGAGATCTCTCTATTAATAGTGTGTTGAAATTGGATCATTGGTCGAGCTGGTATTAGTATTGCACCATTTGATCTCTTTGTCTTGCATTCATGCTAAGTTAAATTTTTCCCTATATTAGGAAGGAAAAAAATATTAGAAAGTGCAATGGTTGATTATAACTTTTGAAGTAGTAATTAACTTAAAAAAAAATACTCATTTAGAATTTGAAATGTGTGGATCAATAGTAATGTTATGATGATGGAATTTATGTATCAAATTGTATTTACTATTACATTGGTTTAACCGGACACACCACTGTCTTTCACCAATGCAGTAAAAACGCATCACATGGTAATGCATAAATGCAGTTTTTATAATATTATTAGTGGATCAAATTCATGGTATTGCGCCCCACCAAGTTTAAATTTATAAGATAGGTTCAAATTTCAAACATTTTTTACAAAAACAAAAAAAAAAAAACTGAAGATGTATGTATCTAGAAGTGAGATTAGGGCAAAAGATGATGACATAATTGGAAGCCTTGCAAGTGAAAGTGCTGGTGTGATAACTCTGTTCCGTACCATGCTAATTAATCTTAATTAAGGTTGTGATTATGTGTTTAATAGGATTTTGAGTGTCATTTATATGATTATATGTGGTTTTGAATTTCTATCTATTCACCGTAGGAAAATCTGTTCAACTTACTGTTATAAACTGAAAATTGAAGGCCTTGTCGGGCATAGAAATTGAAATTGACTACGCCATTGTGATTGGCGTAATTTTTAGAGTTTATGGTGAAATTTAATTAAAAATTTATTCGGATCAAAATAATTAGATTCAGAACGATTAATTAAGCTCAACTACTTAGCCTTAATCAATTTGATTAGGCCAACACATATATATAAGTGGCCCATTTACATTTTGAGCTCATTTTTCACTCTTTTGGCTGAGATTACACTCTAGAGAGAGAGTGTGTACCGGTTAGAGAGAGAGAGGGCTCAAGTTGAAGAATTAATCAAGAAGCTTGAAGATCTTGAAGATCAACTCAAGAATTAACCATAATCTGGGTGATTAGAGCTCCTAGGTAAGCATTTGAGTATAAATTCATGTGCATAAGTTTGTAAATTTGTGTATTCAAGCTAGTTGGGTAATCAAGAACATAATTTGAGATGAAATTGAAGAATTGAAAGCTTATATGTACATACATGCATAGAATTGCTATGAATTTGCATATTTGAGCATGAACTATGTAGAACAAATAGAATTGAGCGCAAAATCTCACATGCATGCATGATTTTCATGAGCTTCATGATATTAAGTGTCATTTGTACCATTTGGAATAAAATTGGAGTCAAGAATCTACATGCATGCATGATTGATGAAGTTATGGAATTGGTGTGAAGTTGAATGCACATGTTTTGGAACTATGTAAAGAATTCAAAATGATTTTTGGAAAAGGGACCATGAATTTGAGCAATTGGCCTTATATTGTTATTGTCCTCATGTTATGTAATATGTTTCCATGTTTTTGGTGTCCAAAACATGAGCCTTGCACCTTTGAATGTCAAGTTTGAAGCTCAAACAGCTTGCTGGAAAACCAAGAATTTGGCATGTCTGCTTGAGCGAGGTAATGGCCACTCGAGCGTAAAATGCTAGCTTCCAGAACTTTTGCAGACATAGACGTCCGCTCGAGCGGGGATATTCACGCTCGAGCGTTAGGCCATGTAGTTTGGCTTTTAGCTCGAGCGTCCGAAGTCACGCTCGAGCGTAAAAGTGAAGCAACCAGTACTTTTGCAGACCAAAGGGGGTCCGCTCGAGCGGCGGAATCCACGCTCGAGCGGCGAACCTGTTTCAGAAATTTTGAAAAGTGGTTTTATGTTTCATTTTCCGTTCTCTTTCATTTCTAAGCACTCTTAGGCATGCATTGAACATTATAAATGAGTTAGAAGAATAAGAAAGAAGCCTAAGAGGGATGTATGAATTAAGAACGGAATGAATCGTTTATGACCCATATGTGTTATGCAATGTGTAGGGTCGAGCTCAAGGGTGAATCCACCAGCAGAACACTGTGAGTAATATCTTAGTAAAGATATTTTCAAGTATGTTACTTTCCAAATGCTACTTCTGCATAAGCTTCATGGATTTGTTGATTTGAAATATGAATGGGTATTCTATATGCCTAATTTTGTATAAGGCCGTTTGATACGTTTGATATATCCGAATTAGGCCTAAGGCCGTTTGCCGCTTGATACGTTTGTGTAGACGTCCCCGAACGTCCTGGGAGGGAAATCCCGTTTTGTTCATTTGGGCTCACTACAGTTCAGGACTCAATGTCACAGTCCTGTATCTAATCTCGCAGAGTGCAATGCAAGACCAATGAATCATCAAAGAGTCCAAATCCGGCAAATCATTTTGAAAAACAGATTTTAGAAAGAAGTGCCAAACATGGACTGCTTTGCCAGATACAGAGTCGCCACCTAAATATTTATTTTGGGAGAATTTAGGAAACCCTGACTCGTTGCCTAAGGCCATGTGTCCGTCATCACCAAAGTTGCCTCGGCTCGGGAACTTGGGTACGATTGGGGAAGGTCACTTCGTGAGCACCCCCGCTCGCCCGATCAAAGATCGGCCTCTACTAACCATGATATCGAGTTTTGAAAACATTATGTGCTCTTATTCCGGTTATTAGCCTAGAATTACTATGTGATGCGCACAGCATACAAGTATAGACTGGATCGCCTGAGTTGGAACAAAACATTTCATGTTTGTTTTTTTGAAAGCGGTTTGCTACTCGCAAGTAGGCTAAAATGCGAATTTTGCCACCCTCAAGTGGGCTTAGAAAACATGGTGATTTGTCACTATCTAGTGGGCTTAAAACTCGCAATCAATGAATTGTTCTAATTCAGATAACCCAACCTTCACCCACAGGCATTCAGGCAGGTATATCACATAAGCACATAGCCTCATGGTAAGCATGCTATCATGGCAGTCACTCACATGCATGCAAGGATGCTAAAGCATAAACACTTACCGAGTACTCCAAGCCAAAACAGAAGCTATGTTAGAAATCAATGCATGATCCTAACTATGCTGAAATGCCTAATCCAACACATGCAGGAATGCAACTACAATAGGCTCGGCTATTCTAAAGATGGCATGTGAAATGCTACAACTAACAAGTATTCAACTCGGAATTGAAATACAATGCAGTTAGTATGATGCGAAGAGCCCGGTGCATGCAAGATAGATGAATGATGCAAACATGCGGACATAAGTATGCTAATTGAAACATGCCCTAATCTAACCATCATAAGCTGGTAAATAAAAGGGAGAAAGACGTGGGGTTGGAAGACATACATCACACACACGCACACTTATTACAATTGTGCCCTCGCTCGGAGGGTCCGAATAAATAATACAGTCCGAATAAATAAACAAATTAATCTAGGAAAGCAAGTAAATTAGCATGCAAGCTATGGACTGCCTCAGCTCTGTTCCAAATGATGAATGATGCATGCTTGAGTTGCCTGGCGCGGAAATCCATCGCGATGCCCCGATTCGCCTCTGTTTGCAATTAATCTCGGAATGCTGCGCAAAGCCCTAGAGGGCGGTTGATTTCTGATTTGCTGCAACAGAGAGCAAGAAAGGGCATGGCAAAGTATTTTCACATATGTATGCACATCTCGATCCTCGTGCCACCAATCACGCATCTCGATGCATGATGGTCGAGGAGCCGAATTGCACGACTCGATGTGAAATGGATGCACATGAAAACACAACAAGACCTAAACTCCATCATGGGTAATCCGGAGTGTCGGCGACCGAGAATTGAGACACGTTCCGTCACTTGGAGTACGAAACGTCCCTCGTTTCCCGTGCTTGGGCTAACTCCTATCCCAAATACAATGCGAATGAGATGGCATACACAATGCGACTAACATACAACCTAGCATACGCAATGCTATGAAATGGCATACACAATGCTCGATGTAACATGGCATACACAATGCTCTAACATGCAACTTAGCATACGCAATGCTATGGACCGAAATGGCATACACAATGCACGATGGACTTACACCAACATGAGTGGACCTCAGCCACACTCACATCAGTGGCCATATGATGGAAATGAGACAACCGAAACAGATGCAAACATGCACGGATGCAAAGGACCGATCCTAAGGCATCAAATGCCACTCTACCAAAGCATGGCAAGGGATGAAAGATGGCATACAAACATGCAATTTCCAGCACTAAAATATGATGCACAATGGTCCCGAATCATGAAAATATGGCACTCAATGCATGGAATAAGCCCCGAAACTCAAAACTAGGCACATATATTGAACCATAACCATGCAAAGCAAGCATTATTTGATTATGAAGCACAAAGACAGAGCCAAGGCAGTCCCAAAAAATGCACATTACTAGTTTAAAGCATGGCCAAAAAATGCTAACATGATGGGCTAAAACAACATGCAACATTGGCTAGCAATCATGGTTTACATGGCATGTATATGAAGCATATGAGAACTCATCAAACCAGCCAAAAACAATGAATAAAACATGTCAAAATATGCCCAAATAACCACTGAAATGTAGCCAACACATGCAAAAATGATGAGTTCCTTTGAAAGGCCATGCAAGGGGTTACTTAACACATACAAGATAGACACTTAGCATGATCAAACCAACTCTGGAAATGAGTTATGGCAGCCCCAAAACCCACCAAATTGGCCCTGAAATCAGTCTAGGAAACATGCAAAGAAAGGTCCCTTTGAAAGGCCTTGAATGGGATTGCTCTACACATGCATAAGGGACATAAAATATGGCAAAATGGGCTCTTGAAAGAGCTTAGGCAGACCTTAAAACCCACAAAATGAGGCCTGAAACATGACTTCAATGCATGCAAAATAGAGTCCCTTTGGAAGGCCAACAATGCTAGTAAAGAGAATGAGGGGTGAGAGGGCCACCCCTCTATGGTTTTGGAGCTCAAAGACACATCAAAGCCACTGAAAATCCACTGGATTTCAGTGGCTAAGAGGCCAAAACAAGGCCAATGCAAATGCTCAAATGTATGGCTCAAAGTATGAGGAAATAAAGCATGCAAGGAAGGAGATGACTCCAAAAAGAAAAGTGACCTCTATCAAACTTAAAGAGGAGGTCAAAACAAGACTTTTCCCAGTTTATAAAAAATCTCGAAAATGTTCACAAGTAAGGCTAAAATAGGATGCAAAAATAACCCTAAAAGAGAGATTGAGCAAATAAGGAAGTAGATGACCTCAAACAGCAAAGTATCCTTAAACAAAGTTGAAGAGGGGCTCAAAATAAAACACTTCATAGTTTAGGTCGAAGCCCAGAAATGCTTGCAAATAGGGCTAAGAAATGAAGCAAAAGAATGGAAGAAAATGGGAAATGGAGACTTACCCTTGTAGCACAGCAATGCAGCAGCTTTTGGTCCAAGATTGTGAGCTCTCAACCTCTGAAAATCAGCTTCAAGGGGCTGGAATGGATGGTGGAGGTGGTAGGCTAGGAGTTATAGTGTAAAATGGCCAAGAACAAGGGTGTTTAGAGGCTTGAAGTAGAGAGATGGAGGGTTATATGTATATATCTCAGCCCAAAGCTTCTAACCCTTGCAAATGGAGGTGGAAGGTGTGTTTTATAGAGGGAGAGAGGTGAGGCTTCTTGGAGAAGCCATGAGAGGGGGTCAAAGCTTCTAAAAGAAACTTGACCAAAGGGGTCAAGCTTCTTGAGGAAGCTAGACCAAAAGGGTCAAGCTTCCTCAAGAAGCTTGACCAAAAGGGCCAAACTCTCTTTTGAACCAAGCAAAGGGTGAAAAACCACCTTTAAAAGGGCCAAACAAGGACAAAACCCTCGGACAGTGGGTTAAGTGCAAAATAGCTGGCACAACTGGAACACACTCACAGAGGCAAGACTGGCCGACCAGCTCAAAAGGTTCAAGGTGGTCGGCCGACCACCTCCCCTGGTCGGCCGACCAAGGGTCAAAAGGTTCAAGGAGAATTGCTGGTCGGCCTACCCAGAAAGGTGGCCTCCCAGATCAGTAGAATACAGCTGTATGGAAAAAAACCAGAAAATGTGACCCAAGAGGGAGAAAAACCAGCTTTTTAGAGGGGTTCAAAAGGGCCAAGAAGAATTACTGGTCGGCCTACCCATATTGGTGGTCTCCCAGATGAGTAGAGCACAATGGTGGTGTGAAAAACCAGAAATTGTGGCTCAAAAGTGAGAAAAACCAGCTTTCTGTCAGCAAAATCGGCTTTAGGAGAGAAAATGAGAAAACTGGTTTTTCAGGGGAAAAGGTGGCCTCCCACCATCCTACCATCTCCCTAGCAATGAAACAAAGGTCCATACCAAAAATGAACCCAAACCGATGCAAAACGAAGGTTCGGGGGCCGAAACGCGCAGTCTAGGGCCCCGAAAACAGGCTGTTACGCACCGGAGGTGGCATACGACCACGAAGGTGGTCTCCCGGGCCACAGTGTCCCTCCAAGGAGAGGAAACAAGGTGTGTGCCAAAAACTGGAACAAACGAAGGTAGTTAGGCGATCCCGAACCGAGGCGCACGGCCGACGGCTCCGAAAACCGAAAACTGGCCTCCAAACGGGAAAAATGGCCTACGACCACGAAACGTAGCCTACGGCCACTGAGAGATAGTCTACGAGACCTCTCCCTCCCTTCGGAAAGAGAAAGCGGAGAAAACGGGACCTGGTTCGCAAACCGAGGCAGAGCACAAAAGAGCCCGGAAGTCCGGAGGCAAGGCTCGCAGCCGAGACTCTGAAACTCCAGAACGAGCACAATATGTATCATCACCGAGCGCTCAATCGGTGACGTCTAAGTCTTAAGGTCGGTCAAAAATGAGGTGTCTACAGTTGCCCCTCTTTGACAGAACTCGAAAGTCATACGTGACGGGAGTGAATGTCAAAGCCCAAAGACGACCCATTTTTGACAAGGCTGAAGACTTAGACAAACATGCCAGATAAAAAGAGATGTGCCCGCAGGCATGCCCGCAGGCGGGGGGCAAAATGCAAAACGATATGCACAAAGCCGAATGTAACTCATGATCACGCAAAGCAGCAAGCTGTAATGAAACATATATTCACAATAGATGCAACAGTTCTAAGCGAGAATGCAAGGCGAAACTACATTTCATGCAGTAAGGATCATGTAAATAAAGCTGTAACAAAGCAAATATTCACAATAAATGCGACAGTTTTAAGCAAGAAGGCAAATCAAACTACATTTCATGCAGTTATGATGTAAGAAGATTATGCAATCTTAGCGAGCATGTGCGATAGATACACAAAAGTGAAGAGAGTGTGATGGATACACTATATGAATAAAGTGTGATTGATACACTAAGTGAAGCAAAGTATGATGTATACACAAAAAGTGAACACAAAGTGTGATAGATGCACTAAGTGAACAGAGTGTGATTGATACACTAAAAGCGAAACAAAGTGTGATAGATGCACTAAGTGAATAGAGTGTGATTGATACACTAAAGGTGAACACAAAGTGTGATAGATGCACTAAGTGAACAGAGTGTGATTGATACACTAAAAGTGAACACAAAGCGTGATAGATTCACTTAGTGAACAGAGTATGATAGATATACTAAATATGAACACAAAGTGTGATAGATGCACTATGTGAACAGAGTATGATAGATATACTAAATATGAACACAAAGTGTGATAGATGCACTATGTGAACAGAGTGTGATTGATACACTAAAAGCGAACACAAAGTGTGATAGATGCACTAAGTGAACAGAGTGTGATTGATACACTAAAAGCGAACACAAAGTGTGATAGATGCACTAAGTGAACAGAGTGTGATTGATACACTAAAAGCGAACACAAAGTGTGATAGATGCACTAAGTGAATAGAGTGTGATGGATACACAAAAGGTGAACACAAAGTGTGATAGATGCACTAAGTGAACAGAGTGTGATGGATACACAAAAGGTGAACACAAAGTGTGATAGATGCACTATGTGAACAAGTGTGATGGATACACTAAAAGCGAACACAAAGTGTGATAGATGCACTAAGTGAACAGAGTGTGATTGATACACTAAAAGCGAACACAAAGTGTGATAGATGCACTAAGTGAACAGAGTGTGATTGATACACTAAAAGCGAACACAAAGTGTGATAGATGCAGTAAGTGAACAGGTGTGATGGATACACAAAAGAGAGTGAAGTGTGATGGATACACTAAAGCGAATGAAGTGTGATTGATACACTAAAGTAAATGAAGTGAATATGTGCATGATAGATACACGAAATGAGGATGTGTGTGATAGATACAGAAAATGAGAATATGTGTGATAGATACAGAAAATGAAAGAAGTATGATTGATACACTAAGTGAAGAGAGTGTGATTGATACACTAAATAAATGAAGTGTGATTGATACACTAAGCGAATGAAGTGTGATTGATACACTAAATAAATGATCTCAAACGGAACTTCTTTGAATGAACCGTACATACAATATCGTGCATGAATGAGAAAGAAACTTAATAGATACAATGCAATACAATGCATGATGTTGAAGGAACGCAATAAACAAGCATAGCGGCGCTTTAGAAAGCACCTCATGGGGTGAGTGGCGATGAACCGCTCTACTCTGACGGGGATCTCCCCTCGTGCTCTTCGAACACTTACCTTCAACTCGCAGTACAAAGGCTCTGGAATACTGACAAGGGTTCTTCACGTGGAACACTTTGGATGCTGCCTTTCTTCCTGATCATATTCACAACTTTCCCTATTCTCCAACGGGGTGACAGACTAGGTTGGTTTACTATCCAGAATTGAGGTGCATTCACGGTATCTCAACCTATGGGGCTTCCATACAGATTTCAAGCCGAGGACACGCCTCTGGGTATTTAAACTAGACTTTAGTCTCGGAAATCCCGAACCTTTGCGTTCTAGACAACAGCCATTCGAACTCTAGTTTCCACCGTCGCAGTTGGTCTCCTAGGAACTCATTGCGAACACAGCCGAGATGCCTCTGGCAGGGAATGATACTCAGGGAGAGCACTTCTAATCGCCATTCTGGCTTGAAGCAGACTTGATCTTGAGCTTGAGGTAGAGGCACACTCATACTTCGGAGCATTGGCAAGACCTGAAGAGGTACACACGAAATTCAATCTCAGAACTTACTGAAGTTGAAACAAACTCAGATACCCAACATTTTCCCTCTTTTCTTTTGCTTTGCAGTCTGGAACCTATATAGCTTCAGATAGGTCCTGGTTTTACTGTTCCCGCATGACCTGGGTTGAACCCTACGGTTTTACGAAAGAACGAATCTTGTTTTGCACAGATGTGGAGAACGGCACGGCACTCGGAGCGCAAAACGATTTTATTTTTTGAAATTGAGAGATGAGTTCTTGACTGGGGTGTTGAGCCTACGACTGAACACAGCGCACTATGACTCAACAACGGAAAACAAAAGGTAAACAACTTAAACACATCGAGTAACACTCGAAACGACTCGAAACAAGAATTGAGATAAAACAAAAAGACACGACACTCAGACGTGCACAGGGAGCCTGTTTCTCTGGGTATTATTTCCCACCCTTTCTCATTTGTGATTCTCACATCACTCGGCCCTCAAGCTCTATTTTTCTAAAAAAGCCATTTTCCTTACTTTTTCTCTCAGTGCACATCTCTCTATTCTTCAATCTCTCATTTTTTAATCCCTTCCCTGAGTGGTTGATGGATAAACAGGAAGTTGCGGGCTCTTGCCCCTAACATTCTGCTAGATTCTCTTTCTTCTGCTCACAGCCGATGAATTCCTCCCACAGAGGGGTTGCGCTAACACTGGGTGTGTAGCAAATGTGTAGCTGTCATTGGTTGACGATGCTCTGTTAGGGAGTTTGGACGTGATCGGATCTGTCCAGATGAGGGAGTGGAATATCTTGATCCATTCCAGTTCGTGCTTCGCACTTGGCTTGATACCTCGCTGCTTGGAGGATGAGAGAGCTTTTCGGCCTTTTGCTGTTAACTTCAGTTGTGCCCTTTTCTGGCAGGTAGAGTGCATTTTTTGGCAAGTATGTTGACAATGGGGAAAAGACAGAACACCTGACTCAACTGTGCCCCTAGGTCATCATTTTGACCATTTTTTTTTTGTTTTGGTTTCCCACTAAAACAATTTTGACCAATATGAGAGTTAGATTAATACACTTGTTCAACTTTTGATTTGAAATCATGCAAGTTAGGCTGTGAGCACTGAAAATTTTCCTTTTTTGGGTCCAAGAAATGGTCCAGTTTTGGAAAAAATGGAGTAATTTTCGAGAGAATTAGTCAACCTCAGTAAAAATTCTCAAAAACTATTTTTGCAAACGGCCACTGCTCAACGAGCACGGAACCTACTTTTGAGATGCACGACCTCAGACCTATAAACAATGGAAAATTGCCCCTTGTTTGAACGGCACTACATGGCAACTGAAAGTTGCCCCTAGTCTGAATAGCACCGCAGCACATTGTATGGCAACGGAAAGTTGCCCCTTGTTTGAATGGCACCGCAACGCATTGTAATCAGTCTTCAGAGTGACGATCACAACCAAACTCTCGGATACAAAGAAGACAAAGATGACCAAAACCATCACATGGACACAATCGAATGTAAAGTGTTTATGGCTGGACTTCAAAATGAAGTTGCCTACGTATCCCAAAGATGGGAATCAAGCCTTACGTAG
This sequence comes from Camellia japonica, assembly GCA_030407325.1. Taxonomy (NCBI): domain Eukaryota; kingdom Viridiplantae; phylum Streptophyta; class Magnoliopsida; order Ericales; family Theaceae; genus Camellia; species Camellia japonica. The sequence continues at coordinate 125,141,009 of JAPPVO010000019.1, read as the reverse complement.
TTCGGGGTTAAGGTACACTTGGGTATTAACCTCTCCTTTTGCGCTCTAACTTTTGCCAAGGCCGCCCTTTCTGGGTTTTCAACCTTGTGAGCTTTGTTCTTCTTTTCTTTTCAATTTCTTTTCTTCTTTTTTCTTTTTCATCTTTTTTTTGCATTTTCTTCATTTCTCTTTTTTTCATTCTTTGCATTTTTCTTTCTCTCTCTTTTTTTTTTTGTTCTCAATACCCAATCAAGGATTAGTAATTAATGAAGAAGAATTAGAAATACAAAATGATAAACTGGATTTAAGTTGGAATATACCAAAATTATCAGTTAAAGAAATTTATAAAACTACGTTTTTACAATCTGCTTTTAATGTTAATCTGCACGTTAAAACATTAAAACAAGTTTATGCTTTAGAAAAGCCTAGAGAAACCTGTCACTTATTTGATGCTAACACTATTAAACGTTATTTAAAAACTGGTCACAATTTTATTCATTTAGGATTAATTCAAGTTGGAATCAAACCATTAACTCCACAAGGTAAAAATACTTCTATTTTATTATGTTTAAGAGATGCTCGTTTTCTTGATTATAATGATAGTTTAATGGGTATAGTGGAAACTGGTCTTCACAAAGGACCTATTCATTTTAATTGTTTTCTTGATTTCACACTCAGTCTTAGAGATCCACACATATTAGATGCATTAACTTTAAATATTCAATTAAATGGTTCATTTACTAATATGAAAGAAAAAACTCATAATATTGCTTTAATTTACCATGTCCATTATAAATGTATTAAAACCAATTTAAATGTTCAAGCTTTACATAAAAGTCCTAAGGATAAAACATTACTGATTCAAACTAGTAACAATGATACTAATATAAATATCCCTCAAATGATAGAATGGAAATATATTACTCTCCCTGATCAATGGATTACGGTCAATGAAAATTACAAACATAATCAACAACAATCCACTAGTCAAGATATCCAAGATATTTAACAATTTACTGACGGTTCAGTCCGTATTAAATTTAATCGTAGTCAATCTTCTAGACATAGTACTTCTAGTATACCTACTGATGTTGAAACTGAAGATGAAATATTTAATACTCCTTTATTCCAAAAAAATAGTCAAATTAATCTTGGTCAACCCTCCCATAGTAAATTAAAAGGCATTGATAACTCTACTACTTCTCAAATTAGTAAACCTGTTTACTATACTCACACACATTTCCCTGAAGAAGATAATGAATCAAATAATTTCCTTACTCAAACTGATTTCGAAGTAATACCTCCAATCAATCCTCAATTAATGACAATTAGTAAATCTTTTACTCCTGATCTTGATAAATTACATGTTGAATTTAAATCTAAAGAAAATAGGACTAAAAGACATGCTTATCGTGCTAAATATAATTCTACTCAACAATCTAAACTTACTAGAAAATGGTATGATTTTATGATTGAATATAGTATGGAAATTCCTTTCTTTGAATATTTAGACAAGTATTACAAAAAGGTTAATACAATCACAAAACATAAATGGAAAACTTCTCCTAATACAACTGTTAGCTCTAGTCATCCTCCTTTATCTAATATCATTATTGAACATCAAGGATCTGTAGTCCCAGCCTCTCCTTTTAAGTTGCCTGGCACTGACCCTGAAATTAAAAAAGTTATTGAACAAAATAAATATACTAATCAATGTTTAAAAACAACTGGTAAACAATTAGATAAACTAGAAACTAATTTAGATGATTATTCTGCTAACACTACATCCGCTAAACAATCTTTAGATCAACCTTTGATTAACTTACCCAGTAATCGTTCTAAAAGAAATAGTTTACCTACTCAAGATACTTCTACTATTAAAGCTATAGAACAACTATTCACTAAATTAACTACTTCTGAACAAGCTTCACCATCTAAGGAAAAAGGTCTTACTGTCCTAAACCAACCTTTAGACAAGGCTTCTACTCAATCAGAAACTGATATAACTGATAATGAAATTAATCAATTAGCTCAACAATTTCAATCCTCTAATCTTAATAAACTCCACTATCCTAAACCTCAACTGACTACTCTTACTAAAAATTGGTATTTTCGACCTACTCCACCTGACCTCCAATATGAAGAAACTAATCTTTCTAATCAATTTTCTGTATCTGCTAAAAAATTATACGAATGGAATATTGATGGTCTTAGTGAAGATCAAATACTTCAAAAATTAAATCACTTATCTATGGTTGCAAATAGTTATCTTACTAACTACCCTGATTACTCTCAACCTGAAATTACTTCTTTAATTACCTCTAGTTTTACCAGTATGCTCAAATCTTGGTGGGAAAAATACCTTATTGAAGATCAAAGAGAATCAATCTTACATGCTAATCAAAAAGATGAAAATGATTTACCAATCTTTGATGAAACTATTGGCTATTACAAACCTGATGGTGTTAACACATTAATCTATACCATAGTTAGACATTTCATAAGTACTCCTACTAATATATATTCTCGCATACATGATCAACTTAATAACCTTACTGTCCAAAATTAAGTGATTTTAGATGGTATAAAGATGTATTTACCTCTAGAGTTATGTTAAGAGAAGATTGTACTAAATCTTTTTGGAAAGAAAAATTTATTAACGGATTACCTAGTTTGTTTGCTCACAAAATTAGAGATGTTCTTAGTCAACCTACTGGTATCATTAAATATGACAATTTAACTTGTGGTGATATCATTAGCATTATTAAAAAAGAAGGATTAAGAATGTGTATTGATCTTAAACTCAGTCAAAAAGCTACTAAAGATAAACATAAGGCTAAATATGAATTAGGTAATTTTTGTGAACAATATGGTTTACCTCCTGTCGCACATTCCCGTAGGAAAACACATAAAAAAACATAGTAAATCCCATTACAAGTATTCAAACAAGTACAAAAAGATTTATTCACCTTCTAAATCAAATGATAAATTCTATACTAAACCTAAAAAGAAATATTACAAGAAATCACATCCAAAAGCTAAATCTAATAAAGATATTACTTGTTACAACTGTGGTCAAAAAGGTCATTATTCTAATAAATGTAAAGAAAAACAAAAATTAAAAGATAAAGTTAATCAACTTCAAATTAATGATGAATCAAAAAATCAATTATTTGAAATCTTTCAATTAAATCAATCTGTTAGTAATTCCTCTTCTGATAATTCTAATACTTCATCTAATTACAATTCACTTAGTGAAGATTCTGATAATAATATAGAATTAGGATGTAATGATGTATAGCGATCCCGGTTTTCCCTTTTACTGTTTAATAGTATCCTGGAATCGGTTCTGTGGTTGATGGTTGTTGTCTGTGTTGCATTTCCATCCTTTAACTGTTGGTAATTGAGTTTAGAAATGTTTTGGGCGTGTTTCGAACAGGTTGGGTGAGTTCTGGTCTCTAGTGTTGTTGCCCAGGTTTTAGGTGATCCGCTCGAGCGGGTCCCTTTGCGCTCGAGCGGAGTCTGCATACTTTCAGTATCTTGTGCGTCTGCAAAACTACTGCAGATGTGTTTTTCACGCTCGAGCGGATTTCCTTACGCTCGAGCGGGTATCTTGGCGCTCGAGCGGGTGTTCGAACTCTATAAAAATGCTGGATGAGTGTAATCTACACTTGAGCGGGTCATCTTTTGCGCTCGAGCGGGTGTGTTTTGTTTTTGTGTCTTAGCGCTCGAGCGGGTCTTTTTGTGCTCGAGCGGGTTCAATTTTTGTGTTTGACGCTCGAGTGTCCTATTCTCCGCTCGAGCGGGTTATACGTATATCAGATCTGGACTGTGATATTTTAAATCACTTTTTACACACTCTCTCTCTCTCTCTTACTTTTCAAAACCTTATTTTGAGAGCCTCTCTCTCTAAAATACAACTTCTCTCTAGGGATTGATCTAGTTCTTGGGTGTTCCTACTCTAATCTCTTTGTAACAAAGTTAAAGGGTTGCGTGGGCTCGTTTTGATCCGAAAAACTTTGGGATTGGAGCACTTTTGAATTTGGCTCTTCTTCCCCTTGGGTTCTCCATTTGAGGTAGAGATTCTCCTTGTTCCTTTTTAATACTCTGTCTATAGATAGACATGTGGTAGTTTTGTATTGCATGAAAATCATATCATGTTGAATTTCTTTGAAAACCATGTGAGGGAACCTAGGGTTGGTTGCTTGAGAATGATTATTTTATCATTGATAGTTCTTTGGGCTAATTGGAGTGTAAATTAGCATGTTATTGTGGAAAGAAGAAAAAGCCCTAAATTATGTTTTGATTTGGTAAATTAAAATGGAGGGTAGTTGATCAATGTTTGTAAGTCTTTATTGTTAATAGGAGTTGGGTGAAGGTGTTAATGCCTAAGGGATTAACTATGGCTTTGGGGTTGTTTTGAAATGAATGTATTAAATCGAGTTAGGTTATGGCTTTATAATGAATGGAATTGGTTTGGTGAAATGAAAAAGGGGTTTTGGAATTGGAAAATCCTGGAAGTTGATCTTGGAAATGGGAAATGAAATGTTAACTCTATGTGAGTTTCAGAAAATAAATATGAGAATTGAATTATTGTATCATGAGTGTTGAATACACACATTTGGGGGTTTTACCCTTACCTATTGTACTAGTGTCGTTTTTGGGTTTAAGATCTCATGAGAGTTGAGTCTTTATAATAGGTGTATTAAAATGATGCATCTAGAGGTTTTGTCCTTGGTCATCGGTGGAGGATGACATGGTTGTGTTGAATTGTCGTATATGCATTACACCTGTGTTGATTGAACATTGTATGTAATGAAGTGCTTTGATACATTATATATATATAATTGTTAGGGAGGAGATAGGTGATGTACTCCAGTGTGTGGGAGGAGATAGGGGATGTACTCCACACACCTATGTGTTCATATACTTTAACACATTGCTTATGTATCTTGAATAGTTTATGTGTACGTATTACACTTGTTGGTTATGTTTTGTTGTATTGTGATTCTCGGCTCTGAGAATGCCCAAGGATTCCCTCAAAGCTCCTGCCATCTCGCGGGCTAAGGCGCCCATGGCCTGCTGACCTACTGGCTTGGCTACATTGGCCTGACCAACACCCTCCTGTTGCGCCGGAACCTCATCCGGTATAGGCATCTCCTGCCTACCACGCCTACCACGTCTACCACCTCGTCATCGTCCTGACATCCTAATAAAGGTAACGAAGAACATTAGCACATTCACAAATGTGCCGAAGCTATAACACTCGCGTCCTAGTGCATGGACAACAGTAATTCACTCCACGTAAGCACATAATCACATAAGCACTTACGAATTTCATTTCCGGATAATGATAGTCCCATGGCGTTACTAGAGTTCCAGTTAGAAACAGCATTGATCAAGTGTTTTTCCAACAAGACTCACAGAAACCCAAGGATCCAATCAACATCCTGGAAATTAAATCTCATACCCAAGTAGTCACATAAACATGTTATCACATAAGCATATAACATTACGTCTAAGTCTCTAACAAGCGAGACAAACCCATTGTGATACTAATCACTTCCTACGTACCCAAAGTATTCAAACCCGATACGCTTTGATACCAAGTTGTAACGCCCTCAAAATAACCCATAAATCATACAATCTTGACATGCTTAGACATAAGAGAATAAAGCATAATTTCATTCATCAGAGTATTCACTACAAAAGTATTACATGTTGACATCAAAAGTAAATGCCCCACGGGCTTACAACTTTCCAAGCCAACACTTGGTTACAAAAAGAGAATACTAACTCAAAATACAAAATAAGCCCTTGGCTTGATTTACATGTAATACACAAAATAATCACAAAAATAAACGAGAGAGTCTTCAACTCCCACAACCATCCAAGCTAAGACCTCGGAGGCGGCATAATACCTGAACCTGAAAATGATGTCCCATATAGGGTGAGCCAACGCCCAGTAGAGATATGTTAAACATAATATGAGCAATAACTAAAACATTAGCATTCGATAAATGTTTAACTCATATACGCTAACTTATAACACATTTCAAATCCATGACCAATATGTCTATGTTTCATTTCATTTTCCATTACTTATCCAATTCTCAATTCATAACCGTGGCTCAGAACCTGGCCAAACAATTTGGATGAGATTACATCTCATATCAACAATACTTCCATTTCAAATGAGATAACAACTCATATTAAACACTTCCATACTTTATATATGATACACAGATTTGCTGTATCAATCTCAAATAAAACACTTCCATACTTCACAATAGATACACATATTTGCTATATCAATACTTCAATAGATACACATATTTGCTGTATCAATGGAGTCCATCCCCTATCTCCTCCCAAATAATATCCGATTTAGGAGTCCATCCCTTATCTCCTCCTAAACCGTGGAGTATATCCCCTATCTCCTCCTACACAACACAATGCATATAAACACACATCATATACGTAATCAATCAATACATAAATTTGATGTATTATTCCAACCGTCATATTCAATGACATATTCAATTGATTAGTTTTAATTTCACCTAATCATCATGCAAGGTCTATAACATTCAAGACTATCCTCCACCGATAGCCCAAAGCAATTTATTTTTAAACAGATAATAAATGTATCAACAGATAATTTGACAACAATTTCATAGGTGAGCGATTAATAAATCCAACTCCACCATTCCCTCTTATAATGAACCAATTTCATTATTTTCATAACATTCTCAAATTTGTTATACAAATTAATTCACACAACAACCTAGGGCTTTCTCTCCCTTTTCTTTACAATGACCCAAAGGTCCCATATATCATCAACAACATCAATTCTATCATTTTAAGACCCAAGATACACATTTATGAGTCAAAATAACCAAACCCCTCTTTATTTATTTTGAAACCCTAACACCCAAATTTACCCAACTTCAACATTACATCAAAATGACTAATAGTTGATGTCAAAGACCATAAAAATGAGTAGTTATCCCTACCTCAAATTCGGAGCTCAAAGGAGAAGGTGAAGAAATTTGAAAGTGCTCTAGACCCCAATATTTTCAGATCAAAATGTAGCCCTCAACAAGCTTCACACTTTTTACAAAGGCCCAAGGGTAGAAGACCACTCCTACTAGATCAAACCCTAGAGAGAAGTTGGAGTTTTAGAGTGAGGTGCTCTCCAATGGAGGTTTTGAAAAGTAAGAGAGAGAAAGAAAATGTGAAAAGTGATTTAAAATCACCCAGCTGCCATCTGATATACGACTAGTTCGCTCGAGCGGAGAATAGGACGCTCAAGCGTCAAGCACAAAAACAGGACCCGCTTGAGCGCAAGAATACCCGCTCGAGCGCCAAGACACAACTGCAAAAAATACCCGCTCGAGCGCAAAGGGAAACCCGCTCGAGCGTAGATTACCCCATTCCAGTATTTTTATAGACATTGAACACCCGCTCGAGCGCAAAAGAGCCCGCTCGAGCACGACCCCCTCAAGCGTAAGGAAATCCGCTCGAGCGTGAAAAACGAACCTGCAGTACTTTTGTAGAGGCACAAAATGCTGGAAGTGTGCAAACTCCGCTCGAGCGCGAAGGGATCCGCTCGAGCGGACCACCAAAAATCTGGGCAACAAGAAAAGGAACCAAGGCTCAACCAACCTGTTTGAAACACGCCCAACACATCCTAAAACCCAAATATATGGAATTTAAAGAATGCCAACAAGACATATACAACAACCAACTCTACGGAACTTAAGTCCGGATACAACAATCAAAGAAGGAAGAACTAGGATCGCTATAGCCAGATTCAAAAGAGCACGAGACAAATGTAGGATCATCCTACCAGAGCCTGAATTCGTGAGATTGGCTCAAAATGGTTTAGAATTTAGGCTTCGAAAGAAGTTCGACTCAACTGAGTTTAGAGACTTAGTGGAACTAACCTATAAGATGTCTAGGTATGAAGCATTACTAGAGGAAGAACAAGATCGAAGTAATGCATCATACAAGACGTATTATAGAGATCCTAATTATGAGATTGATGCAGCAGAGATTGTAGAGAAAGAACCTATGATCTGTGAGGCATTAATTCATAAAGACACAACAATAGACCAGCAGTTTAAAAACAAAGACCTTTATAGGAAATACTCTTTCATTTAACAAAGACAGATAACATTTTTGATCATTTGTTTGCGGCAAACTTCCTGAAATTACCAAAATGAGTCAAAATTCCGTCTCTAGAAGAACTTTTTCTAAAAATACAACCTCGTTGATGAGTTGTTCGTTTCGAAAAGAAAGGAAAGCTGTCACCTCGCTTCATTGGGCCTTTCAAAATTTTGGACAAAATCGGAGAGATGGCGTACCGTTTGGCTCTACCATCTCAACTGGCTGGAGTACATAATGTTTTCCACCTCTCTATGCTACGGAAATACAAGCCACACCATTCTCACATCATCAATTTGAAGGAAATTAATCTTCATGAAGATGTGACATTTGAAGAAAAGCCTGTCAAAATTTTAGATCGTTGCAAGAAAAAATTATGAGGTAAAACTATACCATTGGTTCGAGTTCTCTAGAGACATCGTGGGATGAAGGAGTCAACGTGGAAATGAGAAGATATGATACATGCTAATTACCCTTAACTTTTCGAGTCTAAAGGTATGAATTAATTTCGAAGATGAAATTTTTTTTTAGGGGGGTAGATTGTGAAAACCCACATTTAATTATTCTTAAAAAAAAATTAATTAATTAATTTTATCCAGAGTTTATCTGAAATATATTAGTGTATAAGTTAGTTTTAAATTAACCCAATTCAATCACTAACAAAGATATTATTAAGAATAATAATTCTGTGGATGTTCAATATTTGTTGTTTATAAATTGTTTTAATAAGGATTCAACATGATAATTATCTTTGCTTATAACTTAGTAAAAACCTTGATGTATTAATTTTAAGAAACCAAAAAAAAAAAAAAATCAATTTCGACAGATTTTTCGGTGGCAACATTGCTACTTGGTTGCATGCATGGAGATATAGAAGATACTCCTCAAAAAGTCCCATTATATTCATTGGAATTTGAAATTTTGATTGGACTAGATAGAATGGATGGAGAGAGAGAGAGAGAGAGAGAGCGCGCCTCAGGATAGAGCCTTAGCATTTGAACTTATATATATGTATATATGAACACTTGCATTTGGAAGAACACAGAGAATAGAGAAGGAAAAGAGTCAGTGAGCAAGCTAAGCAATAGGGAGAAGAAGAAGAGTAGGAGATTAAGGGAGCTAACATTTTCTACCATTTCATCATCTTATTATTAAGTAAGAAAACCTTCTCAACCCTCTCATTTTTTTTAATTATTGAAATTTTCAGATTATATTTATATGATAAAATGACTAAATTTATAAATAGAATTTTATTTACAAATGTATATAAATTTTGTGATGTGTATATCAAATATTTGAAGATATTGATAGTCTTAAAGTCATGGTATTATTGTGGAAATAGGCTTGCATGTGTAGTTTATACCATTAAAGAGAGGATTGAAGATTTTATTTGACCCTTAAATCTGCCAAACAGTTGTACGAATTTTTAGAAAATTTTATACTCAAAATTTGGAGATAATTTATTCTACAAAGTTGTTGAAAATGATGTCTAGTTCATCAACGAATTTTTGCAACAATTATTGAGTTTTATACGAATTTATATAAATTTTTAACCAAATCTGGAACTGTAAGACAGATTTTACTATGTATTTGAAAAATCATTAAAACTTTTATATTAAACCAAATCTGGTAATTTCTAAATAAAAAATGAAATTTGAGAAGTCTAGTTTCATAATAAATTTTTATATTATGAATTTTATTTATAAATTTAAGTATGGAATTAATTTAAGAAAATGTGATAAATTTGTGTCATGAAATTTTTGGGAATTTTACAGAATTATTTATAACTTATTTTTGGAAAATTCTTTTTGAAAAATGACCTAAACATGTTTATTGAATATGCTATAGATTTTCATGAATTTTAGAATTGTATAAATAATTTATTTATAATTTTTATTACCTAAGGTATATCATGAAAATTTCTAGGTAGTTTTAAGATCATTACTTCAATTAATTAATTGGATAAAAGTTAATTATTGTGTTGGTCTAATTCATTAAATATTGTAAATTAGTAATCCATGTATGGGTGTATTGTAGTTTATTTAATATTGTGCTAGTCTATTTTCTTTGTATCTAAATTATTATTTCATACCATGGTTTAAATAAATTACTTATTTAAATTTTGTACATTTATTTATTATTGTGTGACATGTGTAATATTTTATGTTGGGAATTTTAATGAGTTGCTATAACATTATTGGTGATTGAAATTTGAATAATTTGTGATTAATATAAAAACTAATTGAAATAATTAACGGTATATATAAAGTTAATGATCGAGGGTTAATACTGGTAGTTCAGGGTGAGCCCTGGTTTTTAATAAATTTTATATAATTGTGTAGCGAAACTCTAAGATGGCACGAAACTTATTTGAACCCTTATCGGTATTTGGTTTTGGGATAAGGGTGAATGTGCGGATGGTACACATGGAGGTTATATACCCCTGGCAGATCGTTCCCTTGGGACAGACTACGGATGTCACAGCTTGGGTATATAAATCTGGGTGTGGGCATCTTTGGTAGTTCTTGAATATTTGACCAAGGAAGGGTTTCCAAATTAACTGTAGCCATGACTTAGTGGTTGGTAACAAAATCTCTTTGGTGAGATTTTGAGTGTCATTTAAACTAATAAAATTGTTGAAATTCTTTTAAATTGTTGTTATATCATCATGCTATTAATTCTATCATTTTCTCTTAATTGTCATGATTATTATCTGATTATTTTCTCTTAAAAAGAGTGGTAGGTTGGTTATGTTTTCTTACTGTGTTGCAAACTCATGGCATATATTTTGTTGCCCTGGCATTTTATGCCAGATTGTGACGAGGAAGGGATTGAAGCCGAAATTGGGGCCGCTACTAATATAGAACCGTGGCTAACTTGAAATCAAGAATATAGCAAAATAAAATTTTATTATCTTTTGTTTTAGTAATTATGAATGTTATAAAGTTGTTGTAATATTGTATGCGGACTCGTAATTTTGTTTTGTTGTTAAACTTTGACTATGTGATAATTTAAAATTTCCCTAATTAGTTGTTAAAATTTTATTTAGCAAGTTATTTGTTATTAAAATTTTATGATGTTTCAAAAAAAAAAAAAAATTTGGGGGCATCACAGAAAAGATGGAATATCTATTAGATGTGGGGGTCGTGCTACAGTTTCAATATAGATATTGTTTTAAATTGTGTTTGGTTTATGAATTTGAGAAATGAAATGTAGTTATATTTTGTATCCAATTTGTCTATCTCTTCTTTTTCTCTTTGCCAATTTCTTCTCAAATTAATAGAAATATGAACACAGGTGTGTGTCAAATCAGATGTAAACATATGTGTGTGGGATATTGGGTAGTGGATGATTGGCATTTCTTTAGTTTGAATGTGTTCTAAGCTTAATTCAATGAACCTATTGAGCATGTCTTAATATACTCTGGATTCACATAAATTGAAGACAATGGATTCACCCTATTAGCGTAACCTGCAGTTTTATGATTTCAACAATTGTGTTTTGAATTTTAACTAATGTTCCCTCAATTTGTACATGAGAAACCTTTTTTAGCCCAAAATTTTTAGATTTGGTTTAAGATTTGGGGAACCTTTCTTGACAATTGATTTGGTTTCAGATTTTGGGAATCTTCTTTCATTTAATATCTTTAGCTCTAGAAATATTTTGAAGCTGCTTAAATAATAATGGTAAATTGAGTTATGCTTTTGTTTTTTATGTACTTAAAAACCTTCAGGGGTGATGAGACGATGGGAGTCTTACAAAGTGAGTCTGAATTTATAATTTTTTAAGGAATCCTAAATAATTTGAAGATCACTATGCATTTTATGCCATTTATTGATTTAAATGGTTGTGCATGTATTTATTTTTTTGGCAATTTATGTCCAATTCAAAAATCATAAACATAAAGAAGAAAAGAAAGCCATTAAAGACAAAGAAGCTTTGCAGACCCATCCAATTTTCTAAGTTTAAAATCCAAATCCAAGCAATAGAAATGTATGATATATTACTTGAAAATATAAAACAAATAAATAAAGAAAATGGAAATCCAAAAAACGCAAGTCATTGAAGCTTCCAAAATGAAAAACCAAAAACATATGAAGCTTCTAAAAGGAAATTTTCTTTCCTAGAGCTTGAAGCTAAGGAATTTGTTCAAGTATTTGGCAAGGAAATAATTCAGCAGGAAAAAATTCTCCTCTTGTGCTATAAGAATGTTGTTACTTCATCTACATACTTGAATAGATATCCACAATTTAAATTTCTCAAAAGTGCTCTCTCTCTCTCTCTCTCTCTCTCTCTCTCTCTCTCTCTCTCATACACACACATTCACAAAAAACCATTAATCAAAAGTGAAGATTCATGATCAATCTTTAATTCTTATTGTTTTTATGTATGCAGTTCTTGTTGTCTGTATATTATTGTTTGTTGTATCAAAAGTGTAGATTGAAGATGAAACTCTAATTCTTATGGAAGTAAATCTTATTGCTAATCAAAATTAGTTTTTTGTTTCTTTGATGTCTTGGCTGTCAGGAAAATTAGATGATTCCTGCTTTGTGTGATTATAATTTACATCTAGCCCGCTCAATGTGAGTTTTGAGCCAACGTTATTTTGCCATATTCTGTTATTGTCCAACTTATTGTCATCTAATATATAATTAGATATTTCTAATATATAAAATTTTACATCAGATTTCCAACCAATTTTTTCACCACTTAAATTTCATAAAATTATCAAAACATAAAGAGTTGGACACATCTTATAAATAATAAAGTTAATTATCTAAAAGTCATATTTACAAATATTATAGTAGCTTAGGTCCTATCTAAAAAATTTTGAATCAATAAGTCTTATTTAGTAAAATTAAGAATATTATTATTTTTTTCAATTTTTAAAACTAATAATGTTGTACAAAACAGAAACTACTACGCTAACCCAATTCCAAATTCATTAAGGAAGAAAAATCATTAACAAAGTAGAGGACCCACTTTAAACAAAAGAAAGAAACTCGCAAAGTCAGCAATAAACACAAATTCAATAATAAAAGAAACAAGTACAACAAAAGTAATCTTGCCCTTGTCCAACTTATTGTCATCTAATATATTGAGAGGGTAATTTACATGAAAATTGGGCCGAGCTGGGTAATGGGCTGTTAGGGGCCACAGTACGAAAGGCTGAGCAAATGGGCTTCGAAGTTAGTCCGGTCCCAGAACCTTGATAGTTGGTCCGGTCCTAGAAGACCATAAAAAGGTATTCCGGTCGAAGGTGAATGTTGTTATATCGGTTCAGAGGGGAACTACGGTTGGTTTGGTCGCTAGAATTAGTTCGGTCAGGGCATATGGAGCCGAGATATGCTATGCCTTCTTAAGGACTTGGTCCGATGGGTTAGTTCGGCTCAACTCTCTTATGGATAGCTCGGTCTTGGCATGTGCAGCCGAGGTGGGAGAAAGGAAAAGAAGAGACGAACTAATAGTTAGATCGGTCACTCAAGTTAGTCTAACATGGCAAATGTTATTTCGGTCGTATGGTAGTCCGGCCATGGTAAAACCATCTCACTTGGTTTAAGCAGTGAGGGGGGTGTTGAAGGATACACATTATCCTTCAGGAGTATGAATCCTAGAAGGACTCTGCATGGAGAAGTAAGAGTCCTACTTGGATTGTGCCACTCGAAACCTATAAAAGCCCATAAGCATCACCTATGGAGAGGTAACACAACTTTGTTTTCTGAATACACAAAGCTTTTGTCTATTTGTCAAGCTTACTGACTGAGGCATCGGAGAGGTTTCCGGCACACACCCGCCGGCCAGCTCACGTTCGTATTTTCAGGTGATAAAGCGACGTCGTACAGGGGAACGCAGACTTGATCAACAGGATTATACGAGAAGGTTTATTTCTTTCCCGTACATATATAATTAGATATTTCTAATTATATCTTGATGAATTTGGATCTGAGTTGAACTATAGATGTACCCCAAGTGAATCTTTTATAAATTATTCTGGTTTATAGGAAGGAACCACTGTAAATTTTTTATATATGATTCTTTTAAAGAAAAACTAATTTTTTCGCCGCGTAAATTTTATAAACTTATCAAAACATAAAAAGTTGGACAGTTTCATGGATGAGCAATTAGAAGCACCACACACATAAATAGAAAACAGTAACCAAAAATTTTATAGTAAACTTAGTCAAGTTCATAAAAAGGCTGTAGAAAATACAGTAAAAGATACAAATATAATAAAAAGGCTGTTGATAGAGAGGACATTTATTTTATGATCCTAAATTTGATTCTACGATTCATTCCACAATACACAGTTTTGGTTTTTTAATTGCATCTTCTTCATCATTTGGGTTTTAACCAGCAAACCTAGATTTGCTAGATTAGTTTAATATATTTTAGTATGTAATCCAAAGTAACACCATTACAGCTAAATCTTTTCGACATAAATAGTTCTACAAATTGTGTTTGGTTTATGAATTTGAAAATTAAACTTTAGTTATATTTTGTGTCTAATAGTTTTTGGATTTTCATTTTCTTTCTTTATTTGTTTTATATTTCCAAGTAATCTATCATCTCTTGTTTGGATTGGGATTTTCAACTTAGAAAATTGGATGGCGCTTATTTTTATTCGAAAAATTCAGCAAGGTGAACTCCTCAATTATTGAGACATATTAACAAACACATGGTGTGCATCTGTTGAACATGTGCGTAGGGGTGACAAACAATGTGGTTCAATATTGTGCGACAAACTTGTAAATAGTAGCCATCACATTACAGATGTACGAAATCACAGATGTACGTACCGGGATTTACAACTACAGGACCAGAGCTTTGGATGCCCAATTTTCACAACGTTACGGCAGGAAGAACACCAACAGTGATGGGAAGAAGATATATATATCTCTTGTGAGAAACCAAATGTTCGAAGGGGTAAAATTTGTTTTCTTCTTTATTGTCAGCGTCGCTGAGCTCAATTCCACGTGAGTAAACCCAAATCTGCAACAAAATATGTCATGGAGGAGCTTTAGGAAATAGGCAAACCGAAGATCACCCTTTTAGGGAATTTCTATGAGGAATGGTATTGGAAATGAAGCAGCAGCAGAAAGGAAGTCAGCATTTGTATAGATTGAATGATGGAATTTGTTTGTTTGTGTGTGTGGCTAAGATGAAGGCCACGTAGCCAGGCCAAATCTTTAAATCCTGCAGGACCAGAGCTTTTGATGCCCAATTTTCACAGCGTTACGGCAAGAAGAACACCAACAGTGATAGAAAGAAGATATATATATCTCTTATGAGAAACCAAATGTTCGAAGGGGTAAAATTTGTTTTCTTCTTTATTGTCAGCGTCGCTGAGCTCAATTCCACGTGAGTAAGCCCAAATCTGCAACAAAATGTGGCATGGAGGAGCTTTGGGAAATAGGCAAACCGAAGATCACCGTTTGGGGAATTTCTATGATGAATGGTATTAGAAATGAAGCAGCAGCAGAAAGGAAGTCGGCATTTGTACAGATTGAATGATGGAATTTGTTTGTTTGTGTGTGCGGCTAAGCTGAAGGCCACGTAGCCAGGCCAAATCTATTTCACAAACAAAGAAGCAATAGACTCACAACAGAGGCAGAGACACCAACGTAACACCATCTGTTACACCACTCTTACCTTCTTTTTATATATGTTATAGATTAAATATATTTATATAATCTATATCATTTAGTTTTTTTAATATGATAAAATTAAAATGCAAAATATTACACTTACTATTCATTTTCATTAATTTCTTTTTCATCTTACATCTTTTGATTTTCATTAATTATAAATCACCATTTGATAATATATTATATTATTTGTCCTGTCTCTGATAAGATGCAAGGTAAAGACAGAGAATGACAAACTTGTCCCTTGGCCATCTCTAGTCTCAATTCAAATCAATTATCCATTCATACTCTATATTCGACTAAGGGGTGTATTTGAAAAATAATAATAATAATTTTAGTTAAAAAATTATTAAAAATTAAAATAAAGATCTAATTAGGACATATGATACGTTGTGCATTATAAAATTTTCCTAGAATTTAACAAGTTGTTACAGAAGAAGCTGATGGAATTGCAGGAGAGGGTGAGAATAAAATAATTGTGTTATTGGAAATTAATTTGTACCTGGTATATTGATTTACTTTATCTACCAAATTTCACATACATGCGTTTATATAATTCACAACCCTTATGGCAGAAGTGGCTGTTTACCAAACCAATAAACAAAAATAAAATTAAATAAAGTCAAAATCAATAACAAAAAGGGAGGGAGAAGAGAGAGAGCACCTATCACCAGCACCGCCATCCTCTGTGTGTATACACAGATAAATCTGTGTGTGTATACACAAATCTGTATAGATCTGTGTACTTCTCTCTCTATCTCTCTCTATCTCTCTTTCTGTGTGTGTATACATAGATCTGTATCCCTCTCTCTCTCTCTCTTTCTCTGTATCTCTCTTTCTGTATAGATCTCCTTATCTCTCTAATCTGAGTGATGGAAAAAAAAAAAAAAAAAAAAAAAAAAAAAACAGAGCAAGAACAAAGATATAAGAAGATGATGATGATGCTGATGCTGTGTTGCTGATGCTGACGATGATGTGTTGTGATTGTTGGTTGTGTTGTTGATGATGATGATGATGTATTGTGATTGTTGGTTGTTGTTGATGATGTTGTTGTTGATGATGATGATCATTTTTGTTAGACTTATTTATTTGATGATTTATTTAATTATATTTTAATTTATTTGACAGAGAAAAATAGAATCCAAAATTTATTTTGATGATTTATTTAATTATGTTTTAATAGAATCCAAAATTTATTTTGATGATTTATTTAATTATGTTTTAATTTATTTGAAAGAGAAAAATAGAATCAAAATTTATTTTGTCCCATTATTTCTCACCTAAACTTTTATTCTAAATATTGTTTGAATGTATTTAATATTTGCTTAAATCAGGAGTTCATTTCAACCCAAAAATAATGCCCAAAATCAGAGGTTCAAACAGCCCAAAACAAAGGTTCAAACAGCCCAGCACAGCAGCAAGCCAAAAGGTTCAAGTGGAAGATATTCAAATTAGTAATGATGGAGTGGAAGATATTCAAATGAACACAACGGCTATAAACGGCTATAAGTTTCATTATATATACCAAAGCCTCTAATGTAAACTAGTTACAAAAAAAACTAAAAAATATTCTTTAATCTATAATCACTCACATCTATTCTCTGAAAAATTCTCTGAGAAGTGTTCTTCAATTTTTGTTTACATCCTCTTTCAGAAATTATATACTGAGACATATAGCTTTAAGCCCATCTTTCCTATGTGAGGTTTACAGAAAAACCAGAGCTTCATTTTTATATCTATCTTTGAGAGATAATTCTTGTAACTTTCTGTGAAAGCAAAAACACATTCTTTTCAATCTTGTAAGAGTGTAGTACACTCAGTGTTCTTCACTTAGACAGTCTGTGTAAAATCTGTGGAGGATTGCTCCATCTGTGAAAAGGTTGCTAGCACCCTGTGAAGCTAGAGTATAGTGAAAAATCTCAAGTGAAGCTTAAGGAGTGGACGTAGACCAAGTTGAAGCCGAACTACCATAAATTTGTTTGTCTCTCTCTCCCTTATCTCTCTATTTTATTTAAATTGCCATAGCTATATTTCACATTTTCGCTGTGCTAAAATCGTTAATTGACAAACTTGTTAGAACACTTGTTTTAATTATTTTTATTTCATTAACTATATTTATCTATTGTGCTAGTCATAATTTTTATTAGGGTATTATTATTTTTATTTGTGAAAACCTAATTCACCCCCCTCTTAAGTTGTCTTTTGAATAACAATTGGTATCAGAGCTAGACTCTTGTTTTAGATTTAACCATCTAGGAGTTTCAATCCATGGCAACCTTAGCTGAAGGACAAGCCACAAATAGGCCACCATTGTTTGACGGAAACAATTATAGTCATTGGAAGGATAAAAAGACCCTATACCTACAAGCCACTGATTATGCCATGTGAATTGTTATCACCAAAGGTCCAAAAATTCCTACCAAATTAGTAGACAATATTAGTGTACCTAAAACTGAAGATGAATGTGATGAGAGGGATCATAAATTATTGCAAGCCAATGCTAAAGCCAAACTCACCCTTGTTTGTGGATTAGACTCTAAGGAGTATAATAGAATTTCAAGTTGTGATTTGGCAAAAGAAATTTAGGACAAACTTGAGGTAACATATAAAGGTACAAACCAAGTGAAGGAATCTCGTATTGATATGCTTGTTCATAGTTATGAATTATTTAAAATGAACTCTGATGAATCTATTTCAAGTATGTTTACTAGATTTACTGAAATTGTAAGCTCTTTGAAATCTATTGGCAAAAACTTATACTAACAGTAAGTTGGTGAGAAAAATTCTTAGGTGTTTACCAAAAAATTGGGAAGCAAAGGTCACGGCCATTATAGAAGCCAAAAATCTCTCCATACTTGGATTGGATGAGCTTATGGGTTCTCTTATGACTCATGAGATCACCATGAAAGGACATGAGGATGTTGAAAACAAAAAGAAAAGTGGAATTGCATTCAAAGCATCATCAAATGAAGAAGAACATGAAAACTCTAGTGATGATGAAAGCTATGCCATGTTTAGTAGAAATCTCAAAAAGCACTTCAAGAAAAACAATTTTGGAGGAAGAAGACCTTTCAAGAAAGAGTACAACAAAGATAACAAGAAAGAGCCTATTATTTGCTATGAGTGCAAAAATCCTGGACATATGAAGATGAATTGTCCAAAATTGAAGAATTATGGAAAAGACCACAAAAGAAACAAAAAGGCTATGGTAGCAGCTTGGGGAGAAAGTAAAGATGAAAGCTCAAGTGATGAAATTGAAAATGAAGTAGCCAACTTATGTCTCATGGCTCTCGAAGATGAAGACTCTACTCAAAATGAGATAACTACTCTTTCTGAAGAACTTGAAAGTGCATTCCATGAACTACAAGATGAATTTAGAAAAGTTTGTGCCAAAAATAATGTGTTGAAAAAATCTGTTGCATCTTTATCTATTAATGTAGAAGAATTAAAGAAAGAAAAAATTGTTTTGAAAAATAATTTTAATACTATCTCTAATGAGAAAACTACTTTAAAAAACAATATTGATGATTTAACAAAAACACTTGAAAATTTTGTAAAAGGTAAAAATAATCTCAACATGTTTCTTGGAAAGCAAAGATGTGTTTTTGATAAAGCGGGCATTGGATGTGACCCTATTAAAAAACAAAAGAATCTCAATACAATTTTTGAAAAGGTACCTCTCATGACTCACCCTCATATTATTTGTCATTATTGTAGAAAGAAAGGTCATTATATATCTTCTTGTCTATTCAAAAATAATATAAACATGGGAATTAAAAAGATTTGGATTGTTAAGTGTAACGCCCCGAAAATTGGGCAGGGTATATCTATTTATGCAACAAAACCCACCTGATAGACAAACATATATATATATCTAACTATTCCATACATCCATTTCCATTAAATCCCAAATGCCAAATACATGCTATTCACATCTCAATGCCCCAGTTCCAATCCTAAGCATACATTTTACAACAAGTATGAAATGGAAGCCAAACAAATAATAAGTACCCTACAGGCTTACAAATTTATCCAAGAACATTCTTGGTTACACAAAAATAGAGCTTCAACTCAACGCAAATACAGCCCTGGGCTTACATTCAACAAATAACAATAAAACAAAAATAAAGCCTCAACTCCGAGTCTTCCCAAGTCAATGCCTTGGCGAAGGCATAGCACCTGTACCTGAAATGGTTTCCCTTATAGGGTGAGCCACAGCCTAGTAGAGATATACTACACAACATATGAACCATGACAAGACTAAAGAAGAGTATGCTCATGCCATGCTCATGATAAAACAATTTATCTCTCTTTTTATAAAGCATGCAATGCTGAGATGCAACAACAAGTATAAAATCATTTCCATTTTAAACCATATATGTTACATGAATACAGGCTCTGTGAATCTCTTGGTGAGTGTCTGCAAGTAGGCCCTAATGCACTACCACTGTCATTTTTACCAGTAAACTGGAAGGCTCGACACCTAACCGCGCGGTTCTACACCCCCTACCCAGATTCACCAAGTATTCATTTTTTCGCAAACAGATACATTTCCAAACATTTCTCAAAAGCAGATACATTTCCAATGAAATGAATGTAATGCAATGTCCAATGCACAAATGAGGAATGTGATTCAATTTACCTAAGTCTCATGCATTTCTACAACAATCATGGCTATCCTCCACCGATAGCCCAAAACAGATATTTCTAAACAGATATTTAAATAATTAAATTCCAAAAAAAATTTCGATAAACACAATCTATTCCACATCTCATCAAATATGAACAACTACACTAGTTTTCATATCACAATCACGTCCGGTAACCTCTCAAGGTTCATTTCTAACCGTGTCGGTTTTGTTCCAACGGATACATTAAGCAAAATAATACTGTTAATGCCCAAGAAAATATCATTTTCTTTCCAAACTCATTCTCCAAGCATTATTCAACTATGACATCCTATTTTAATCGAAAGCCCCAAAAGTTAAATGTAATTCCTTTGTTTTCTTTAAAAATGCTTTTTTGGTCACAAATCGAAAAAAATTTCAAAACCAATCGAATCGAAGTCCTTTTTGTTCAAACTTAAAACATAACTCTTTCATAACCTTATAAACATATTCTAAGTTTACACTTTCGCAATTTGGGCATCAACTTTTTATTTTTCTCAAAATTTCTCTTTTAAGCAAATAAAACACAAATTTTTCAAAAATTCTAATTAAATTATATACAACTCTAAACTCCATATAATCAAGTAAAAGTGCATAAAGAAGTGTAGAAAAAATCCCTACCTTTAGAAGAGAAGAGGAGAAAAGCCTCAAAAATCAATCTTTCCGAAATTCAATCTCCACCAGTCAAAACGATGTCCTCAACACGCTCATCATTTTGGCCTAAAGGACTAGGGTGAGATTCGAACTCTAAATGTGGTGGATCAAGAGTTTTGTGTCTTGAAAGTTAAAAAAAAAAAATGAAAGAGAGAAAGTAGCCGAGAGAGAGAGAGATAGAAAGTGTCTCTGCCAAAACAACCAAAACAAAATAAAGAAGAAGAAATAAAGAAAATGAGTAAGGGAAGAGGGATGGGAGGTAACCCACATGGGTTGCCTCCTTTATTGCTTCAATTTATTATTATATATATATATATATATATTATCTACACATACATCTATGCATATATATATATATATGTATATATCTATTAAAATTTTATTTTAACATCTTAATATTTTATAATATAAAATGATATAATTTTTTCTCATTACAAATATACAATTCGTTTGGTAGTACACACCATAAATATTCACAATCTTCTCATAATAACAATAACAAGTAATTACAGATGACACATAATTTAATCAATTGGATCTAAAATGAATGAAGTTTAATAATCTAAAATAAATTTTCATTGAGACTAGACTATAAATATTTTAGATGGACTCAAGATGGTCCCCACTATTTATACAATTAAAAAGGACCAAACAGTTAAGTAAAAGTTACATACATAAATCCAAATTAATATGTCATAGGTCTTCAAACCCAAAACTTTACCAAAATTCTACTAATCCATCAATTTTGGAAAATAAATACCCATCTTTTAAATTCTGATTTTTTTTTTTTTTTTGGTCTTTACATTAAGGGATCTAACAAAACTAACCAAGAAGGACCCAAGAAACTATGGGTACCTAAAACCAACACTTGATTGTCATCTTGTAGGTTTGCTTTAAGTCCAAAGCTAAAGAAGGGAAGTGGTACCTTGATAGTGGATGTTCCAGACACATGACCGGAGATAAATCCTTCTTTACTACACTGTCATCCAAAGACGGAGGCTTTGTTACTTTTGGAGACAACAAGAAAGGAAAAATCATTGGTATTGGTAGCATCGGTATTTCTCCTAACCCTTCTGTTGAAAATGTTTTACTTGTTGATGGACTTAAACATAATCTACTTAGTATTAGTCAATTATGTGATAAAAGTAATTGAGTTATTTTTGATAAATCACATTGCACAATTAAAAGCACAAATGATCATAAAGCTTTATTCGTTGGTAATCGTCACGATAATGTTTATGTTTTTCATCTCAATGATCTCTATACTAGTGATGTTAAATGTCTATATGTTAATAATGAAAATAGTTGGTTATGGCATAGAAGACTTGGTCATGCTCATATGGATTTAATTGCTAAACTTTTGAGAAAAGATTTGGTCATTGGACTTCCAAAAATTAAATTTGAAAAAGATCATATTTGTAGTGCTTGTCAGCAAGGAAAACAAACTAAAACATCGTTTAAATCTGAAGACACCCTATTTTTGACCGTCCTGAAGACTTGGATGTTCATGCAGGTACATCCAGTGGCAAGCTTGTTTGCTCGCCGAATACTCGCATTTCATGGTAGAATGTCACAGGTTTGAGCTTTCCAAACCCTACATCTTTTTTGCCCCATTTTTGGACCATGACTTGGTCCTTCCATATTGGTTCTTATGATGCCTTGCCGGCTATGGTTTGGCACTGCCGGCCATCCACTCTGCCCTATCAACCATCAATGAGGCACTGCCGGCCACCACTGATGGCCGGCAGAACACTTTGTTTCAGCAGATTTTATGCTAGATCTTTTGAGCCAGCTAGTTTTCACTGAGCCATCCTCCATACACGTGTATGGAGGGATGGAGGCCATTTCAAGCTTGTTAAACAAGCTTTGCATTGCTTTGCTCTATATAAGGGGAAGCTCCTCCCCCTTTCCAGAGGTTCAACATATTTAGGGCTAAAAATATCCATCTCTCTCTATATTTCTCCCTCTCTCTCTATATTTGAGCTACTTTGTGCCTTAAAGTGAGTTTTGTTCACACTTTTGCACTAAACACCTAGTGAAACACCTTCACTCTTGAGCTGAGGTTTTTGGAGGTTGTATTGGAGTGGTTTCAGCTTGGTTTTGCCTTAGAAACTTGTTGTTATTGCTGTGCTTCAAGGGTGAGTCTCATATCCTCTTTAAAGCTTTATTTTCATTGATTTCTTGGCCATCATTGCATATTATTTTAGGCCTTGCTTTCAACTACAAAAAGCTTTGTTTTCAAGTGTTTAAGATGGTTGTTTAAGCCTTTATTTGAGTTAGGGGTGGTTTACCCCATTTGGTGGCTTGTTTGGCCTTGTTTTGTGCCATCTCTTAAGGCCTTTGAGATCATCTTTGTTTGGCCTTTTAGCCACTGAAATCCAGTGAATTTTCAGTGGTAGAAATGTGGCTTTGAGGTCCAAAATGAGAGGGGGTGGTCCTCTCTTCTCTTGTCTTGGTTGCATGCCTTGTTGGCCTAATGATTGAACATGTTTTTCTAGCATGTGTTGGCTTATTCTCAGCTTATATTTGCCTTATTTTAGCATGGCATAACACTGTTTTGGCCTGGTTGGGTCACCTTCTGCATGCTTTTTTACACTTGTAGTGTAATCTCATCATTTAGCCTTGTGTGCTTAATGCTTTGATCCACCATGCTAGCCTATTTTGGTCCTATCTCAGTGTGTTTTTGGTCTTATTTTGCCATGATACAACTCCGTTTTTGGTTGGTTAGAGCATCCCTCATATGCTTCTTACACTTGTAGTGCAAACCTTGCTCACTAGCCTAGCATACTTAGTGTTTTGGCCCATTACTCTAGCATGTTTTGGCTCCATTCCAGCAAGTTTTTACTCATGTTTTAACATGCTTTAGCTCTGTTTTGAGGCTTCTTGGTCGTATGATGCTTGTTATGCATGCTTGTAGTGCAATAGCCTTGAATAACTTTGAGTTTTGAGGTATCTTGCATGCTTGGCTTGAGGTTGTAGACGTCCCCGAACGTCCCGGGAGGAAAAATCCCGGTTTATTCATTTGGGCCCACTATAGTTTAGGACTCAAAATGTCACGGTTCTGAATCTAATCCTACAAAGTGCAATGCAAGACCGATAAATCACCAAAGAGTCCAAATCCGGCAAATCGTTTTGAAAAATAGATTTTTAGAAAGAAGTGCCAAACATGGACTGCTTTGCCAGATACAGAGTTGCCACCTAAATATTTTGTTTTGGGGAAATTTAGGAAACCCTGACTCATTGCCTAAGGCCGCGTGTCCGTCATCACCAAAGTTGCCTCAGCTCGGGAACTTGGGTACGATTGGGGAAGGTCAGCTATGAGCACCCCCGCTCGCCCGATCAAAGATCAGCCTCTACTAACCATGATATCTGGTTTTGAAAACATTATGTGCTCTTATTCCGGTTATTAGCCTAGAATTACTATGTGATGCACACAACACACAAGTATAGACTAGATCGCCTAACTTGGAACAAAGCATCGCATATCCATTCGTTTGGAAATGGTTTGAAGTTTGCTACTCGCAAGTAGACTAAAGCACGGGTTTCGACGAATTATTCCAATTCAAGCAACCCAACCTTCACCCACAGGCATTCAGGCAGTTATATCATATAAGCACATAGCCTCATGGTAAGTATGCTATCATGGCAGTCACTCACACGCATGCGAGAATGCTAAAGCATAAATACTTATCGAGTACTCCAAGCCAAAACAGAAACTAGTTAGTAATCAATGCATGATCCTAGTTCATGTTAAGATGGCTAATGCAACACATGCAAAATGCAACTATAATAGGCTCGACTGTTCTAAGATGGCATATGAGATGCTACAGATAACATGTATTCAACTCGGAATTGAAATACAATGCAGTTAGTATGATGCGCCGAGCCCGATGCATGTAATACAGATGAATGAATGCAAACGTGCGAACATATAGATGCTAATTGAAACATGCCCTAAACTAACCATCATAAGCTAGTAAATAAAAGGGAGAAAGACGTGGGGTTGAAAGACATGCATCACACGCGCGCACGCTTATTACAACATAGCCCTCCTCGAAGGGTCTGAAAGAATAATACAAATCAGGTAAATGATTAACTATTCTAGCTAATTAAATATTACAGACCCTTATTTAATTAACAAATTAATTATAAAATAAACTAAGTATGAAATTAAAAGAGGTCGCCGCAACTCCGCCTTGGAATGTTTGAATGATGCATGCTCGATCGCCTCGCTCGGAAACCCGTTGCCATGCCACTGTTGCCTCTATTTGCACTGTTCTGCACCTCTAAGAATTGTGAAAATCCTCGGGATGCTCTTGAATCACCTCATAGTCATGCTGAAAAGTCACCGGCCACAGGGAAATGGTCATCGACCAGGAATGGGGATATCGGCCAATAATTAATGGCCGGTCGGCATTAAAGATGGTCGACCGACCATCTATTCCTGCAGAACCTTGTTTTTGCTGCAGCAGAGGACAGACAGTGCATGGCAAGGCATTTACAAGACAATGTGTGCATTGCCACTCTCCCTATCATGCAATGAACTCAAGGGAGCATGGCTCTCGACCCTCGGGCCACCAATCACGCATTTCAATGCATGATGGCCAAAGGTGCCAAGTTTGCAAATCAATGTAAAATGAATGCAACAAAACAAATGAATGCTACACACTCTATCATGTTGAGATCAAGAGTGTCGGCGACCGAGGATCGAGGCGCGTTTCGTCACTTTGAGTACGAACGTCCCTCATTCCTCATGTTTGGTTTGACACCCCAAGCCAAACATAATGTAATGTATGCATGCCATATATAATGCAAAGCATGCAACCAATGCAATGCGACATGAGCATGTTAACTCAATGAAATCTAATGCTACCTAAGCATGCAAGTTAATGCCAATGTAACATGAACATGCCAAGTATACAACAAGGTTATGTAATGCAACTAGCTAAGCATCATGCAATATGCTAAACATGCAAACATGATATAATGCAAGTATGCAAATAATGTAACGCAACATGAGTGTGCCTACTCAATGCAACTTGCACAAGCATGTAACAAAGTGTAAACTAGCAAGCATGTAACAAGATGCAACATGTCAAACATGCAACTATATACAAGGATGGGCTTAAACCGGAATGGGAGACCTCAGCCATGCCCCAAAACAGTGGCCAAAATGGTGCAACAAATGCACAAAACACACATGGGAACATGCATGCACAAAGACCTATCATCTAAGGCATAGACGAGGCGACTCTTAAACACATTGAAAAGAGACAAATAAGGGCATTTTACAAACATGCTGAGCTCTGAAATCGTGCTAAGAGGAATGCTAAACCAAATACACAAGTGAAGTATAGCATGCTAATGGACCCAATGTTCAAAGCTAGTCAAGGGGCTAACACCATAGCCATATCAACCAAACCCCAAAGGGCCAAGGGGACCAAAAACAGTCCCAAGACCGACTAAAACAAGCCTAGAACATGCGTGGAATGGAGCCAAAACATATTATAAAGGCGAGCACAAAACAAGACGCATACAAGACCAAAAGGGCAAATGCACTACACCTCTTACAACCGAACATGGCATGACTTAGGCCAATAAAATCAGAGTTATAATATGCCAAAATAAGCCCCAAAACCTAATGAGAAGGCATGTCAAAGACCTAATCATAGGGGCATATGCAATGGTCCAAACATGGAGCACAAAACAACAACTCTTCAAAGCATCAAAAGGACGGAAAATGTAAGTGTACAAGCATGGAACATGGACTAAAATGGCATGATAAGTGATTCCAAATCACTGAAATATCCCAAATAAAGCATACTCATGACTCACACACCCAAGACTAGCAAGCCAAAATGCATGGTAGCTATACCAAACATGGAAAACATGACCAAATCAATACCAAACAGAGCTTAAACATGTCACAACATGGATAAAAGCTTCATGAAGTCAAGCTAAAACATGCAAGGATGATGGTCTAAATGCATGGTACATGTTATGACAATAGAAGGGATTACAAAGCAAGTGTATGATGCATACAATAGGCCATCAAACCAACATGAAACAGAGGTCTAGCATGATAAACTAACACCAAATACCCTCTGAGATGGAGCCAAATAAAGCTATGCAAACATGCTACCTTTATGAGCCCTAAATGCAAACAAATGAGTCAAAAGGGGAGAGGGGTGTCCCTCCCCTATACAAGACCTCAAAACCACTTCTCCACCACTGAAAATCCTCTGGATTTCAGTGGTGAGAAGGCCAAAACAAAAGGGTTACAAAGCCCAAAGAGAAAGGCACAAAAATGGGCCAAACAAGGCCTAAGAGGGGGTGGACAACCCCCAACACAAAAGTGACCTTAATGAGACATCTTAAGCATGAAAACACAGAACTTTTATCAGTTATACACTAAGCTCGAAACAATATGCAAATAGGTCTAAAACCTTAAGCAAAAATGGGGAATAAAAGGGCAAGTTCTTACCCTTGAAGAACACTTCAAGAACAACAAGTCCAGCACCTCCTTTTGATCAAAAACCAACTCAAAACTCTGAAATCAAACCCTTAGAACCTCAGCAACCAAAGTATAGTGTAATACTAGGTGTCTTAGTGCAAAACTAAGAACAAAAATCTCTTTAGAACACTATTACACACAAATATAGAGAGAAAGGGAGATATAGAGAGATATAGATATATATGCCCTATATCAGAGTTGTTCAACCTCTGGAAAGGGAGGGGAGACCCTCATTTTATAGAAAAATCAATTTGCAAAGCTTCCAAAGGAAGCTAGACAATGATGAAATCCCTCCATACACGTGTATGGAGGGGGTGTATTGTGGATGCCAGCTATTACAACTGGCATAAAATATCTGCCAAAAGCAGATGGAAAGGGGTCGGCTGGAAAATATGGCCGATTGACCAACAAAAATAGCCGGCCGACCAAAAACAATGCCGACCGACTAAAACCTTTGGCCGATAGCAATAAAACAGGGCCGGTGGCCTCAAGCCAAGGCCGGTGAGGTGTGGGGATGGCCAACAAGCCATTCCCTACCCTCAGAAGCAAACACACAAGTGTTTGGTGCACAACCAAGCACAAATCAAACGAGTCGAGAAGTCTTGAGGCAAGGCGCGTGACCGAAACCTCCGAGAACTCAAGACGAACATGAACATGGATGATCACCGAATGTTCAAACGGTGACGTCCAAGTCTTGAGGACGGTCAAAAATGGGGTGTCTACAGAGGTATTTGCATGTTTTGACATCATTTGGCATGTTATTTCAGAGCATATAGTGTTGTCACACTTCCATGTTTTTCACTCTTTAAGTGCTCTTGAGAGTTGTACCTTTATGCCTTGTTTGTGAGCCATTCCATGAGCATCATTTTCTTGCCTTTCAAGCCATCATCTCAGTTCATTTTGGCCACTGTTTTGGCATGCATAAGGTCTGTTTGGGGCTGGTTTGGCCATTTGAGCATTGTCTTGCATGCCTCTAGTGTAATACACTTCACTAGCTTCGATGCTTAAGCCTTTCAACATACATTACATGGGTTATTTGCATGATTTTAAGTCATTTAGCATGACATTTCAGTGTTGGAACATATGCCATTGCACTCCATGTTTCACTCTTTCGACGCTTTTGGAGAGTTGTGTCTTGTACCTTGTTTGTGACCCAACATGTATGCATGCTTGTCTAGTCCTTTGAGCTTCAATTCCAACATGTTTAGGCCATTGTTTTGGCATGCATGAGGTCTGTTTGGTATTGGTTTAGTCCATCGAGCATTGCTTTGCATGATTCTAGTGTTGTGTCTTTCACTAGCTTTTAATGCTTAAGTATGCTAGCATGTTGAGCATGAGTGTTTGCATGATTAGAGTCTTGTATTTTCATGCCAAGATTAGCATGTTGTTTGCATGTCATGTTGTTTGCTTTGTATTGTGTTCAATCGGATGTTGTGTTGAACACAAGGTGGATTAGCTCATTTCATACTTAAAGTGATGAAGTGAGCCAATCACCCTTGGTCTCCATTCCCTTTGATTTCTCATGATAAGGAGATGGTCTAAGTGTCTTGTTTGTCATGCATTTATTGAATTTGTACATGTTGGATCTTTGACCATCATGCATTGAGATGCATGATTGATGGTTTTGGATCCAACTGTGCCTCCCCCTTGATGTTTTGAGGTGCTATGGAGGGGCATAATACGTGCATACCCTTGGGAGACCCTCCTTTTCCTCTGTTTTGTGCTCTATTGCAGTTTGGTGTCACAGCACACTAGTGGTCGGCACCCTCTTATTGTTGGTCGGCACCTCTTCATTTGTGGCCGGCAGTGTGCATCTTTGGCCGGTAGGGGGTCGGCAGCAACCATTCATGGCCGGCAGGCCACTGGTGCACTCCCCAGCATTGTTTTGGTAAGTTTCAGCAGCAAGCACTGGAAGACACCCTGCAAGCAGAGCCTCTAAAGAGCATTTGGAGAGCTTTTCTGTCACGACCCCATTCCGCCCCCAGTAGAATGGTGCCATGATGGCTAGTAATCCGAGATTACCGAAGGCCTACTTTCAAAATTCACACACAACAGAGTACAATATATGGGGCTTACATGTGCGAAAGCAATATATGTAAATCTAATTAGTCCATAAGAGCTGTGCATAAGTCAAATGAAATAGCATACATCTTTACATAACTTTACAACTTGAATACAAATATAATGAAGTGCAAAAATACATCCTAACCAAAAGGCTTCTCAAACCGACATATACAAAAGAAATTAACTACAAGCCAAGAAGCATGATCTTCAAGATGTTTGCAAAACACGAATCCAAAAACACATCGGCAAAACACATCTAGGCGTCGCCGCCGTCCTGCTCATCACCTACATATATATAGAGAGGGTGAGCTTGGATACTCAGTGAATGGTATAAGTAATAAAGGTTTACATGAATGATATCCGAGATCTTTTAACAAAACAATACATGGGATGAATCAAGTTCATCTATCAAATCTTTCAAAGCTTCAAGGGATGCTTACTAACATCAATATAGTACAAGGGATGACATTCCGGACAAACAAACCCACGCGGTAAACCGTCAGTGGCAAGGCAAGACAAGACAAGAGAGATATCTCAAACAATGGTGTCGTTGCATTATAGTCCCCGGACACTAAGGACTTGTGCTACAAATGCTTTGAGTCCCCTAGCACGTACGGACTTCCAAATTTTTGTGCTACAAATGCTTATAGTCCCCTAGCACGTACAAACTTTCAAGTTTTGTGCTACAAATGCTTATAGTCCCCTAGCACGTACGGACTTCCAAACTTTGTACTACAAATGCTTATAGTCCCCTAGCACGTACGGACTTCCAAGAATGTCATCAAACAAGATATAATACTTGATATACAAAATAGGAATAATCATTCATGCTTACAAATACTTTCCAAAACAAAGCAAAACAAGGCTTTTATCAAAACATCGTAACATAGCTTTATTAAAAATACCACTCACATAGTTTTTCAAACGTCGAGGTCAAGGCAAGTCCAAGCCCTACAAACACATGGCAAAGTCTGTTGAATGGACTTTCAAACAAGTTTCACATGCATACAGATGGTCTCGGCATTCTTCAAAAATTAAGTCAAATCAAAATGAAACACCGTTTCTTATCTCGGGAAAACATGCTGGGCACCAACCAGGTCTAGGCCGAGGTTCCACACCTCCTCGCCGAGGTGTGGTCCCGAGGGCCACATTCAAGGATATGAAGTCGGGAAAATCTGGCTTTCCCTCTGCTGAAGATAATGAAGAACATGAACATGAAGAACATGAAAAACATGAATGCTCAATCACAACTTGTTATTTCAAAATCTGGGATTTTCATGCTATGAGTTCGAAAACATGGACCTGGGTACCCATACTTGAAGATCTTATGAAAACAAACACAAAAACATGGAACTTGTTACAAACTTTCGAATCAAACAAGGCTTTTCTTCAAGAACACATGAACACTAACTTCTCTTTCTAAAACCAACTTTAAATCAATGCATGGCATGCAGAACAGATTCGATCATGCAATGCAGCTAGATGATCAATAAGAGCAACAAGAGTAGATCAAGATTCTAACCTCAGAACACAAATCAAACGGTTTGAACTCTAGGAATCAAGCTTGGGATCTACTTCTCTCTCTAAGGACTTCTTCTTCTTCTAGAGCTTCTCTCTCCTCAAGAACAAAGATATGATACAAAATGATACATTTCTAGGTTTGCCGGCTGACTTAACACTCAGCTCGGACACGTGGCAATGGTTGGTTGGTTCAGCTCAAAAAGGTGACTGACTGAAAAGACAAGACTACGACAAAACGTGTTCAACAAGCTAGGTTGCAAGGGTACTCCGGCAAGTAACAATCTCGGCTAATAACAAGGCTTCAGCAAGCAAGGGACATTGACCTTGGCTAGAAAAGACAACACTTGGCCTAGCTGTGCCACACCTCGGCCTAGATGTGCCACACCTCGGTCTAGGTCGTACCAGTCCAGGAGCAAGATCACTTGGGTTCAAGGGTAACATCTCGGCCTAGATAATACACATCTCATCCTTGGTGGTGAACACCTCGGCCTAGATAGTGACATCTCGGCCAACATGTTAGGGCAGGGGTGGAGGCCAACCAGAAAAAGGGTTCCAAGGTAGTTCTAGGCTTAAGGTGACCTCAGCTTGGATTAGTCTAGGCTAACCACACACCAACAAGGAACAAAGCATGCAAAATAACACTTAGCCAAAACAAAGACAAGATCTGCAATGCAAGCTTAACAGGCCAAAATCATATAAATGCATATGAGTATGGTTAGGACAGTGTGAGGGTTATTACATTTTCGGGACGGGAACCAAGCATGCATCTTCAATTTCTTCAAGGCAGAGCTGAGGCAGCCTAGTTAACATACTTTAATGCTTAGCATGAATTTGTAATTTAATTAATTCATTTGTTAATTAGTTAAAGTTTTGTAATAATTAGCCTAGTCGTAGCTAGTCATTCAATTCGTGTTGTGTAATAATTAGTCTAATTAGATTATTAGATTAGTTAGCTAGCTTAGCTTAGATGTAGCTTAGCTAAATTCATTCGGACCCTCCTTCACGAGGGCAATGTTGTAATAAGGGTGTGTGTGTGTGATACATGTCTTCCAACCCCACGTCTTTCTCCCTTTTACTTATCAGCTTTTGATGGTTAGTTTTAGGGCATGTTTCAATTAGCATACTTATGCTTTGCATGCGTGCATCATTCATTCGTATTGCATGTACCGGGCTCGGTGCATCATTCAAATTACATTGTATTTCAATACACTTTCTTGAATACGTGTTTCAAAGCATGTTATCAAGTGTTGCATTCATATGCCATTCTAGATAGCCGAGCCTATTTTAGTTGCATGTGTTGCATTAGGCATCTTAACATAGCTAGGATCATGTATGATTTCTAATTAGCTTCTGTTTTGGCTCGAAGTACACTGTAAGTGTTTACGCTTTAGCATCCTTGCATGTGTGTAAGTGACTGCCACGATAGCATGCTTGCCATGAGGCTATGTGCTTATGTGTTTAAATGCATGAATGCATGTGGATGAAGGTTTGATTGCCTGAATTGGAATAACTCGATGATTGTAAGTTTTAAGCCCACTTGAGAGTGGTAAATCATGTTTTCTAAGCTCACTTGAGGGTGGCAAATCCGCGTTTTAGCCTACTTACGAGTAGCACTTTCAAACCATTTTCGAAAAACAAACATGAGATGTTTTGTTCCAATTCTTGCAATTGAGTCTATACTTGTGTGCTGTGCGCATCACATAGTAATGTTAGCTAATAATCGGAATAAGAACACATGTGTTTTCAAAAACAACATATCATGTTAGTAGAGGCCCATCCTTTGATCGGGCGAGCGGGGGTGCTCATTTCAAGACCTTCCCCTCTCGTACCCAAGTTCCCGAGCCGAGGCAACTTTGGTGATGACGGACACGTGGCCTTAGGCACGAGTCAGGGTTTCCTAAATTTCCCAAAAAAAAATATTTAGGTGGCGACTCTGAAATCTGGCAAAGCAGTCCATGTTTGGCGCTTTTTGATTCAAAATTGATTTTTCAAAACCAATTGCCGGATTTGGACTCTTTGGTGATTTATCAGTCTTACATTGCACTTTGTGAGATTAGATTCAGAATCGTGACAGGAGTCTGAACTGTAGTAGTTAGAACTACAATTCGCGCCCTCTCCAAAAAGGGGGGCGTGCGGAGCGAGTTCAGGCGGTCTACAAAATCAAAATCTCACATTTCCACAACTAGACCTTTACAACTACTACATATGGATTTATTTGGTCCCTCAAGGACATCTAGTCTAGGTGGTAAACATTATTGTCTTGTTATTGTTTATGATTATTCAAGATTTACATGGGTTATGTTTTTAGCACACAAAGATGAAACATTTTCTTCTTTCACAAGACTCTGTCGTAGAATTCAAAATGAAAAAGGCTTTCTTATTACTAATATTCGAACCGACCATGGTAGAGAACTTGAAAATGAGAAATTTGAATTGTTTTGTGATGAGCATAGTATTGGACATAATTTTTCAACTCCTAGAACCCCTCAACAAAATGGTGTAGTAGAAAGAAAGAATAGAACTTTAGAAGAGATGAGTAGAACAATACTTTGCGAAAATAATCTTCTTAAATATTTTTGGGCCGAAGCCGTTCATACCGCATGCTATATTTTAAATCGTGCATTAATTAGACATATTCTCAAAAAGACTCCTTACGAACTTTGGCATGATAGAAAGCCCAACATTAGTCACTTGCATGTTTTTGGTTGTAAATGTTTTGTGCATATTAATGGTAAGGATAACTTAGGTAAATTTGATTCAAAATCTGATGAAACAATTTTTCTTGGTTATTCCTTAACTAGCAAAGCTTATCGTGTTTTTAATAAAAGAACTCTTGTTGTGGAAGAATCTATACATGTGGCATTTGAAGAAACTAACATTTCTGCTCAAAAGCAAATTGTTAGTGATAATATAGATTTGGAACCAAACGTGAAAGATTCAAGTATTTACAAATAAGAGAACCAACCATGTAAGTTGAATAAAAAGATTGAACAACCTATTCTTCCACCTCAAGAAGAAGGAGGAAACAATGATGATTTGCCAAGAGAATGGAAGTTTGTTCATAATCACCCTAAGAATTTAATCCTAGGTGACCCTACAAAAGGTATTGAAACTCGCTCTTCATTTAGAAACATTTGTAGTAACTTAGCTTTTCTCTCACAGATTGAGTCTAAAAACTTTCAAGAAGCCGAATTCGATGAACATTGGATGATAGCTATGCATGAAGAGCTTAACCAATTTGAGAGAAACAAAGTGTGGGAACTTATGCCAAAACCTAAAGATCATACCATTATTGGTATCAAATGGATCTTTCGAAACAAGCTTGATGAATCCGGCACAATTATAAGAAACAAGGCTATTGATTTCGATGAAACCTTTGCTCCGGTTGCTAGATTAGAAGTCATTCGAATGTTACTTGCATTTGCATATTTTAGAGATTTCAAACTTTATCAAATAGATGTAAAAAGTGCCTTTCTTAATGGTTTTATAAATGAGGAAGTTTATGTTAAACAACCCCCAGGTTTTGAAGATCATGCTTTTCCAAATCATGTTTTTAAACTATCAAAAGCTTTATATGGTTTGAAACAAGCACCTCATGCATAGTATGAATGATTAAGTAAATTTTTTATTGAAAATAATTTTTCTAGAGAAACGATTTATACAACACTTTTTGTTAAAACTAAAAATGATAATTTACTTATTGTACAAATATATGTAGATGTCATTATATTTGGTGCTACTAATGAAACCTTATGTAAGGAATTTGCTAAGTGTATGGAAGGTGAGTTTGAGATGAGCATGATGGGGGAGTTAAATTATTTCCTTGGGTTTCAAATCAAACAATGTAAGAAATAAATTTTTATCAATCAAGCTAAGTACACAAAAGAACTACTCAAAAAGTTTGGTATGTATGACTCAAAAATAGCTGGAACACCTATGAGCACATCTATTAGGCTAGACAAGGATGAAAAAGGTAAGTCCATTGATCAAATAAAACATCGAGGTATGATCGGCTCACTTCTTTATTTAACTGCAAGTAGACCCAATATTATGTTTAGTGCTTGTATGTGTGCTAGATATCAATCAAATCCTAAGAAATCACATCTCAGTGTTGTTAAAAGAATTTTTAGATATCTTGTTGGCACTCAAAATTTGGGACTATTTTATCCTAGAGGTGTTGCATTTGATTTAATTAGTTACTCGGATGCCGACTTTGCCGGATGCAAACTTGATAGAAAAAGCACCAATGACACTTATCACTTTGTTGGTAACTCATTAGTATCTTGGTTTAACAAAAAGTAAAATTTTGTTGCTTTATCAACGGCCGAAGCTGAATACATAGCTTTCGAAAGTTATTGTGCCCAAATACTTTGAATGAAATAACAATTTGAGGACTTTGATTTGCATTACGATCATATCCCTATTAAATGTGATAATACAAGTGCCATCAATTTAAGCAAAAATCCGTTTCAACACTTACGAACAAAACATATTGAAATTCGACATCATTTTTTAAGAGATCATGTTCAAAAAGGGGATATTGTACTTGAATTTGTAAACACCGACAAGCAATTGGCGGATATTTTCACAAAACCTCTAAGCGAGGATCGCTTCAATTTTATTCGTGACGAGCTTCGAATGTTGATTTCTACTTAAAAAGTTTTGTTATGACTATGAAACTTATATTTTTGTTAACATGATATATGTGTATTGCTACATTGATATGGAAACATTTATATTAGTTGCATGCTCTCAAGTCCTTCATACATTTATTATCCTTAACAGTTTACTATTCTCAACTGTGTAATTTTTTTTTTTATTCTGCATCTTGAGGTAAAATTAACTTTGCATACATTGATTTTCTTTAAAACACTCATGGTATTTTTTTTGCATTACCCTTCCAGCAACACCGACGTCCTATTAAGAATAATTTCTGCTAATATTATTTTATTTTAATTTATTTTTTATTGCTATTAGGCTTAATATCTTTTACTTTTTTATTTATTGTTGTTTTACTAATAGGTTTCATTTCCTTTATTTTTTTTTTCTTTTCTTTTCATTATTTTTTATTTTTTTTGTTGTTTTGCCCTAAGGCTTAATTTTGATTTATTTTTTTTCTGCACTTTACTTTCATCTTCAAGTGATTACATTAAACATAAAAACAAACACAAATCAAAATATACATATTTACATTAAAAAAAAACAAAAACAAAAATTTCAATGGAAAAGAGAGCGGTGCGCGAATCGTATATATATGTATATATATGTTTTGATTATCTATTTTTGATGCCATTTATCATTATCATTTTCCTCATTCTCTTCCTCCTCCAGATTCTGAGTCATGATTTCCTTTTGACAATGTCACAGGGGGAGAAAATTAATGATGTTATATATTATGTATTATATTCTGATTTCATGTATTATGTATTATATTCTGATATTATGATGTTATACATTATGGTATTATTTTCAAACTAATATGATGTTATGTATTGTGGTATCATGGTAGTATTTTTTTTTTTTTAAACTGATATAGACCAACTAATATTTATAATTTTTTTTCTTTTATAGTTGGTTAATCTCAAGTCTTATATCATGTCTCTGATTAAAGCTTATTTTTTTTCTTTTATAGTTGGTTAATCTCAAGTCTCATAACATGTCTCTGATTAAAGCTTATTTATTACACATGTGCTAACTCATGCATTTAGAAATGAATTCAGGAAGCATGACTTGAGGGGGTGCCTTTCTAACTCCCAAATCAAATCAAAACATCATTGTGTGCCATCATCAAAAAGGGGGAGATTGTTAGACTTATTTATTTTGATGATTTATTTAATTATATTTTAATTTATTTGAAAGAGAAAAATGTAATCCAAAATTTATTTTGATGATTTATTTAATTATGTTTTAATTTATTTGAAAGAAAAAAATAGAATCAAATTTTATTTTGTCCCATTATTTCTCATCTAAACTTTTATCCCAAATATTATTTGAATGTATTTAATATTTGCTTAAATCAGGAGTTCATTTCAACCCAAAAATAATGCCCAAAATCAGAGATTCAAATAGCCCAAAACAAATGTTCAAACGACCTAGCACAGCAGCAGACCAAAAGGTTCAAGTGGAAGATATTCAAATTAGTAATGATGGAGTAGAAGATATTCAAATGAATACAACGGCTATAAGTTTCATTATATATACCAAAGCTTCTAATGTAAAATAGTTACAAAAAAAACTAGAAAATATTCTTTGATCTATAATCACTCACATTTATTCTCTGAAAAATTCTCTAAGAAGTGTTCTTCAATTTTTGTTTACATCATCTTTCAGAAATTATACACTGAGACGTACAGCTTTAAGCACATCTTTCCTATGTAAGGTTTATAGAAAAACCAGAGCTTCATTTTTATATCTATCTTTCAGAAATAATTATTGTAACTTTCTGTGAAAGCAAAAATACCCTCTTTTCAACCTTGTACAAGTATAGTACACTCAGTGTTCTTCACTTAGAAAGTCTGTGTAAAATCTGTGGAGGATTGCTTCATCTGTGAAAAGGTTGCTAGCACCCTGTGAAGCTAGAGTATAGTGGAAAATCTCAAGTGAAGCTTGAGGAGTAGACATAAACCGAGTTGAAGCCGAACCAATATAAATTTATTTGCCTCTCTCTCCCTTATCTCTTTATTTTATTTAAATTGCCATAGTTATATTTCACATTTTCACTGTGCTAAAATCATTAACTGACATAGTTGTTAGAACACTTGTTTTAATTATTTTTATTTCATTAACTATATTTATCTATTGTGCTAGTCATAATTTTTATTAGGGTATTATTATTTTTATTTGTAAAAACCTAATTCACCCCCCCCTCTTAGGTTGTCTTTTGGGTAACACTTTTGGCTTGAAATCCTCTCGATTCCCCAGCTCCCCTTTCTCTCTTTGTTCTTCTTCTTCTTCATCTTCAGAGAGAAAAGATAAAGAAAAAGAAGAAGAAAAAAAAACAAAAACTGCCCAAGACGACGTCGTTTTGGGCAATCGAGCCATTCGAGCCAAAAAGGATTTCAAGCTACGTAGCAGCACTGGATCTTAATTTATAATATAAAA
This sequence comes from Camellia japonica, assembly GCA_030407325.1. Taxonomy (NCBI): domain Eukaryota; kingdom Viridiplantae; phylum Streptophyta; class Magnoliopsida; order Ericales; family Theaceae; genus Camellia; species Camellia japonica. Next base: position 125,102,694 of record JAPPVO010000019.1, on the reverse strand, counting down.
TATATATTATAAGAATGAAAAATAAGAAATTTAAGTAAGACTTTTCAGTCTCGAACGGGGAGAGAGAGAGAGAGAGAGAGAAAGGAAGAAGAAGAAGAAGAAAAAGAAGATGATGACGCCTAATGAGAAGAAGAAAAGGACGCCTGCAAAGCACAAAAGCTTGAGAGATGAAAAATAAGAAAATGAAGATCAAAGTTTGAGAAGCAAATACATGGAAGAAGACAATGCGATCTTCACTTTCGTAGCCCTAATCGTAAGTCCTCCAGATCAGGTTTTTCTTTTCCTTATGATTCTCTCTCTCTCTCTCTCTCTCTCTCTCTCTCTCTCTCTCTCTCTCCTTTGTTGTTGCCGTGAAATACAAATCCTTAGCTTGAGCGTTCCCATCCAGTTAGATTCGTGATTCTATCTCAATTGGGACGCGATTATAACATGATTCTTGCTACGAATCGTTGAATCGCGATTCTAGACGAAAATCGTCTCCTCTTCCCACGATTCCTGCTACTAAGGTACGCAATATGCCTAAAGCCCATGTATAGTTGTCCTCCCGTTCATGACCAAGATAAGCAAAAGCAACTGAAAATGTCAAGTCCGTTGATGTTACCCCAACAATCTCTAAGAGAGGGAGTCGATACCTATTAGTCTTGTATGTGCAATCCATAATCAACACATATGAAAATGCACGTAGCAACTCCAAACTAACCGAGTGTTCCCAGAACAAGTCAGTCATCATCTCTCTATCATCACATCGATGCCACTCAATATAATTTTGAATCGACAATTTTCCTAGTAGTTGTTGCATCTGTGATCTTCCCGCTCTCTGCACTACTCGATATCGATGACGTGCATTGTAGATTGTCTTCATTGTTGTCGCATGAAATGTAACCAATATCTCTTTTGGTTGTACCATACACTTTGATATGTCAACTGATAAGGATGTTTCCTCCTTAGATAATTTGCCAGCAAATGAGTGCCCTTCAAGATATTCAACAGACGGATGATTGTGCACTCTGCATAAGACATGCAACATCCACTCATCATTTGTAAGTAATTTTTTCCCCCTTAATAGAAATTGACATCTACACTTTTTAGAACCTGTCAACCTCAATCGTTCATCCTTGATCTTCCTGTTGTCTCTATAGTAATCACTTCTTTCACAAGCCATTAGAAGCCCATTTAATTAATGCTTGACGACTACTAAAAATATAAACATAATAAATACATTTATGTTGGAAAAAATGATTTAATATAGGCATATTTTTTAGCCCAAAATTGAGTGGGCCCCGAACGTATTTTGGGCGGGTCCGAAGAGTGAAGTGTTCCTTGCCGCGTGGCAAGTCACACGTGAAGACGGAATATCAAAACCATTTATAAGTGAATGGGAAGTGACACGTCGTTTTCGAGTCTAACATTAATTTTTTAGATAAAATTCATTTGAATTTTTTCAATAAAAATTATTGTGGGAATTTAATTTAATTCTAATTTATTTTTTTGTCCTTAGGTGGTTTCCTAAAAATGAATTAAACTATTCAAATAGTTATATATATATATATTTCAATAGTTCAAATAAATTAAGTTCCATCAGGTTTAACTATTCCACCAACGGCTTCAACGATACTATTTTCAATTAATTTGGAAAATATGTTCCAAGTTGGAACAGTCAAATCAAATGTTTGAATTAGTGGTGCACCTGTTTAGTCCATACTACACCTGTTCATTACATGTTTTATACCTGTTCGGATCATTTTGTTTGCCTATAAATACAATTCATTTCAGCAATGTTGGGATCCGAAAAAATCCAGTCTCGAACTTTCTATTTGCTGTCCAAACTATTTTTGTTTGCATTTCTCTACATTCTAGTTTTAGAATTAAAATAAAAAAGTAATAAGAACACAAAGTTTTAGTTCGCCGTACAAATTTGTGTGGAGTACTACTACAAGTTTGTGAAGATCATTGTATCTTGGAGATAGACGCCACTCAACCGTAAACACCGGTAGGGCGAATCTGTCTTAAGGACAGAGTGTCACACACTCGACTTGGTCTTTAATTATTTATTCGGTTCAAAAATAATTTCTGTAAGTTTATTTTTTGTGTTTGAATTATTTTCAGTTTATTTTATTTACACAGAAGATTGTTCCAACAATCTTAAGACAGAATCGAATTATTCTGTTATAGAATTTTTCGTTTGTTTTCTTTTTTCTTTCTTCTTTTTAGAAAATTATTTTCTATGGATTTACAAAATAATATTCTGTGGAAAAAAAAACAAATAGTGATATATGCTATTTGACAGATAGTAGTAATATTGCTCTATTTTCTTTGACAACTAGTAGTACGATACTGGTGTCATTAACAATTCAGAATATATTTTTGTGAAATTTTTTCAAAAATTAATTTTGGGTTTTAGAAATTATTTTCTGAGTTTTCATTACTTAAAATTCTGTTTTAGTATTTTAATTATTGAAGTGTTACAGAAATTAATTTTCTGTGTGGAATTAATTTGGTTGAATAAAATTTTATTTTATTTCCAAATTAATTAAAAAATAAAAGTTATATTTTATTTCTTTTATTTTACAGAATTTAATTTCCTGTGTGGAATTAATTTGGTTGAATAAAATTTTATTTTATTTCCAAATTAATTGAAAATAAAAGTTATATTCTTATTTCTTTTATTTTACAGAATTTAATTTCCTGTGTGGAATTAATTGGGTGAATAAAATTTTATTTTATTTCCAAATTAATTGAAAATAAAAGTTACATTCTTGTTTCTTTTATTTTTTACAGAATTTAATTCTGTGAATTTGGTTTAATTTTCTGTGTAATGTAAATTCTAATTATAATTTTGTTTTATAAATTAGAATTGATGGCTACTGAAACAAATACCCAAACAAGTACTACTGTGGTGGCTGCAATTGCACCAACCCCCTCTCCTGTGGTGACAGTACCAATAAATCATGGAGAGAAGCCAGAGAAATTCTCAGGAACTGACTTTAAAAGATGGCAACAGAAAATATTGTTCTATCTTACAACTCTGAACCTGGCTCCTTTCCTCCGTGAAAATGCTCCTATCTTGAAAGAGGATGAAACCGACCGGCAAGTGGTTGCTGCGGTTGATGCTTGGAAATATGCCTATTTCCTTTGCCGGAATTACATCTTGAACGGACTTGACAACACATTATACAACGTCTACAGTCCAATCAAGACAGCAAAGGAACTTTGGAAATCGTTGGAGAAAAAGTACAAAACGGAAGATGCCGGCTCAAAGAAATTTGTGGTTGACAGATTCTTGGATTTTGTAATGGTTGATTCAAAAACTGTGATCAGCCAAACTCAAGATTTCCAACTCATTCTGTATGACATTCACGCAGAAGGCATGTCTCTCAGTGAATCCTTCCAAGTTGCAGCCTTAATTGAAAAATTACCAAAAGGCTGGAAGGAATTCAAGAACTACCTCAAACACAAGCGCAAAGAAATTTCTATGGACGAGTTAATTGTGCGTTTAAGGATTGAGGAGGACAACCGCAATTCTGAAAAGCGGGCTGGTAAGAATCCTATGGAGTCTAAGGCAAATGTGGTGGAACATGCTTCAAAAACCAATAAACGAAAGTCTTCTGGTGAAAGTTCATCACAAGGCTCTAAAGGGGGGGAAAATAAAAAGTACAAGTTTAATGGCAAATGTTACATCTGTGACAAAGAGGGACATCGGGCCAAAGATTGCCGTAGCAAAGGCAAAAACAAAAGAAGAATAAGCAAGAAGCCTGCTCAAGCCCATATGACCGAAGTGGATAATATTTCCAATGGTGTCGATGACATCAATCTTTCTACAGTTGTTTCCGAGGCAAATCTTGTCGGAAATCTTAAAGAATGGTGGGTGGACACTGGTGCGACTCGCCATATTTGTGCCGACAAAAAGATGTTCACATCTTATTCTTCAGTGGACAATGATGAACAACTTTTTATGGACAACTCCTCAATTTCCAAAGTTGAAGGACAAGGAAAGATTGTACTCAAGATGACATATGGAAAGGAACTCACTCTCAACAATGTGCTGCATGTACCAGACATTCGCAAGAATCTTGTTTCCGGATCTTTGTTGAGTAAGAATGGGTTTAGGCTAGTATTTGAGAGTGATAAGTTTGTACTTACTAAGAATGGGACATATGTAGGAAAATGTTACATGTCTGATGGCCTTTTTAAGTTAAATGTAATGACTGTTGTATCCTCAGTTATTAATAATACTACATCTTCTTCTTACTTGTTTGAGTCTTCAAATTTATGGCATGGTAGATTATGACATGTTAATTATGGATCTTTACGTAGATTAATTAATATGAAATGTTTACCTAAATTTGACATTGATTCAAATCATAAATGTGAAATTTGTGTTGAGGCAAAATTATCTAAAACTCATTTTCATTCAATTGAAAGAAGTACGGAACCACTTGAATTAATTCATAGTGACATTTGTGATTTTAAATCAATTCAAACCAGAGGTGGGAAAAAATATTTTATCACTTTTATAGATGACTATACTAGATATAGTTATGTTTATTTAATTCGAACCAAGGATGAAGCTTTGGAAACTTTCATTCAATATAAGAATGAAGTTGAAAATCAACTTGGTAAGAAAATCAAGAAATTAGAAGTGATAGAGGTGGTGAATATGAATCACCTTTTGGTGAGTTTTGTAAAGAACATGGAATAATTCATCAAACTACTGCTCCTTACTCACCTCAGCAAAATGGAATTGCTGAAAGAAAAAATAGGACTTTAAAAGAAATGATGAATGTCATGTTAATCAGTTTTGGATTACCTCAGAACTTGTGGGGGGAAGCAATACTTTCTGCTAATTATATACTTAATAAAGTACCCCGAAAGAAAGTAAATCAAACACCTTATGAATTGTGGCACGGAAGAGTACCATCCTACAAATACTTAAAAGTGTGGGGGTGTTTGGCTAAAGTGGCTATTCCTAGTCCTAAAAAGACTAAGATAGGTCCTAAGACCATTGATTGCATTTTCATTGGTTATGCCAAGAATAGTAGTGCATATCGGTTTTTTATTCATAAATCAGAACATACCGAAATACATGTAAATACTATTATTGAGTCTCGGAATGCATCATTCTTTGAACATGTATTTCCAAATAAGACTGGACAAGAGACTAGTAATAATAAAAGATCTCATGATGCTATTACTAGTCAGGATCAAGAACATGATCAAGAACAAGAGTTAGATCAAATTGATGAAGAGGAACCTAGGCGTAGTAAACGTACTAGAACCTCAAAATCTTTTGGTCCAGATTTTCTAACATAGTTATTAGAAAATGAGCCTTTAACTTTTAAAGAGGCTATGTCCAATCCTGAAGCTCCTTTATGGAAAGAAGCTGTCAACAGTGAAGTTGAATCCATCTTGCAAAATCACACTTGGGAATTAGTGGACTTGCCACCAGGTTGTAAACCTCTTGGGTATAAGTGGATTTTCAAAAGGAAAATGAAAGCAGATGGATCAATTGACAAATACAAGGCAAGACTTGTGGTCAAAGGTTTTAGACAAAAAGAAGGTCTTGATTACTTTGACACATACTCACCGGTTACTAGAATAACATCCATTAGAATGCTAATTTCCATTGCATCTTTATACAATTTAGAAATTCATCAAATGGATGTAAAAACCGCTTTATTAAATGGTGAGTTAGAGGAAGAAATTTACATGGAACAACCATAAGGGTTTTCTGCTCCAAGGAAAGAAAAGAAAGTGTGTAAATTGGTTAAATCATTATATGGTTTAAAACAAGCGCCAAAGCAATGGCATGAGAAATTTGACAAGGCAATGATGTCAAATGGATTTAAAATTAATGAGTGTGACAAATGTGTTTATATTAAAAACACAGACAAAAGTTATGTCATTGTATGTCTTTATGTAGATGATATGCTCATCATAGGTAGTAATAATGATATGATTAAAATTATCAAGAAAATATTGAATAAACATTTTGACATGAAGGACATGGGTATTGCTGATGTAATTCTTGTATGAAAATTACCAAAACATCAGAAGGATATGCTTTGTCACAATCTCATTACATTGAGAAAATACTTGACAAATTCAGCAAAGATGATGATCATCTTGCTAGAACACCTGTAGATGTTAATTTGTATCTTTCTAAGAATGTACAGGAAAGTATTTCTCAATTAGAGTATGCCCAAATTATTGGAAGCTTAATGTACTTGATGAACTGCACTCGCCCAGATATAGCTTATGCAGTAAGTAAATTAAGTAGATATACGAGTAATCCGAGAGTAGAACACTGGAAAGCAATTATAAGGGTTCTTAGATATCTCCGATTTACTCGTAACATTGGGCTGAATTATACTAGATATCCAGTAGTACTTGAAGGTTACTGTGATGCAAATTGGATATCAGATACTAGAGACTCGAAGTCCACCAGTGGGTATGTCTTTACTCTTGGTGGGGCGACTGTATCATGGAAATCTTCCAAATAGACTTGTATTGCTAGGTCTACTATGGAATAAGAATTTATAGCTTTAGATAAAGCAAGGGAAGAGACAGAATGGCTTCGCCACTTCCTTGAAGACATTCCAATATGGCCAAAACCGGTGCCTGCTATATGCATACATCGTGATAGTCAATCAGCTATAGGTAGAGCACAGAGTCATATGTATAACGGTAAGTCATGACACATTCGTCGTCGACATAACACCGTGAGACAACTACTCTCTAATGGAATTATTTCCATAGAATATGTTAAGTCTAAAGATAACATAGCGGATCCACTAACCAAAGGGTTAGCAAGAGAGTTAGTTGAGAATTCATCGAGGGGAATGGGACTTAAGCCTATTAAATAAGAGTTACTACAACGGCAACCCAACCTAGTTGACTGGAGATCCCAAGATCTAGGTTCAAAGGGACAACCGAGTTGTGAATGACTCAGAAGGATCACTGGGGAGTCTAACTCCTACCCATTTCTTTGATGAAATAGTGATGTCTACAATGTTTGAGGTTAAGTAAAATTTTAATGATTCTTATATCTAGGTATACCTAGTGGAGTATGGCAGGATACTCTTCATAAGAATCACCTATGTGAGTATAAACTGGGTCGGTTCTATAAGATTTGTGAAGGGCTACAAGTCTTTAGAGCACTCATGAAAAATCAGGTTGTTCAGGGCCAAAATGAACACAATAGTGAGAACTAAACTGTGTCTGGGGATATACTGTGTGAGTTCTATTGTCTTGGTTTACACAAATGTAGACACCCCATTTTTGACCGTCCTCAAGACTTGGACGTTACCGCTTGAACACTCGGTGATCATCCATGTTTGTGTTCGTCTTGAGTTCCTGGAGGTCTCGGCTACGCGCCTTGCCTCAGGATCTCTCGACTCGACTGTTTTGTGTCTGGTTTTGCACCAAACACTTGTGTTTTGCCTTTGAGGGGCAGGGTAGGGCTTGTTGACCATCCCCACCCATCACCGGCCATGGCTTGAGGCCACCGGCTATATTTTGTTGCCACCGGCCAAATGTTTGGCCGGCCGACACTATAGATGGCCGGCCAACTATCTTTTTTTGGTCAATTGCATTTTTGGCCGGCCGACTACTGTGCATCTGCTTTTGCAGATATTTTTGTGCAGCTGGCATGCATTTTGACCCCCTCCATACACGTGTATGGAGGGATTGCCCTCTTGTTAGCTTCCTTTGGAAGCTTTACAAGACTAATTGTCTATAAGAAGGAGCCTCTTCTCTCTTGTTTTAAGGTTAGACAATTTTAGACAACATTTTTTTCCAGAGTTTGAGCTTTAGGGTTAGGGTTTGTATCTCTTCTATCTCTCTCTCTCTCTCTCTCTCTCTCTCTCTCTCTCTCTTGTTTTAGTGTGTGTTTAGTCTCATTTTTTGTGCACAAACACCCACCATCACACCTTTTCTTGGTTGCTGAGGTACCAGAGGTCTTTCCTTGAAGCTTTTGGACTGGTTTGGAACCAAAAGAGCTGCTGGAACATTGTTTGTGAAGAGGATCTACAAGGGTAAGACTTTTGTCCCTTTTTATCCCATTTTTGCAAAGCTTTTTAGCCTATCTTGCATCTGTTTTTGAGCTTAGCATATAACATATAAAAGTCTTGTTTTTGTCTGCTCTAAATAGTTTGTTAAGGATGTTTTAAGCTTTGGGGTTGTTTGACCCCTCTTAAGGCTTGTTTGGCCTTTGTTTTGTGTCATTTTGGTTGAGCTCCGGGACCATTGTGTTTGGGCCTCCTCACCACTGAAATCTTGAGGGATTTCAGAGGTGAGGATGGTGCCTTGAGGTCCTAGGAAGGAGAGGGCCACCCCTCTCCTTGTTGTCCTTGAAAAGGGCCATTTTTGCCTCTTTAGTGAGCACCATGTTTAGGTTCATGTTGGCCATGCCTTGACTGATTTTCATGCTTATTATGTCATAATATAGCATTGTGTTTAGTTGGTTTTGGTACACCATGCTTGCTTAGCATACATGCCTTGTAATGCCATGATTTGCCTCAATACATGCATAGCATTTAGACTACCATGCTCATGTATTTTGGCCAAGCTTTGTGAAGCTTTTATGCATATTTTAGTGTGCTTGAGGACTGTTTTTGGTTGTTTGGGTCATCCATGATTTGCTTTGTATAGCTACCATGCAATCCTCTTGTATGCCTTAAGCATTGGCCCTCTAGCATGCCATCCTTGCTTTGTTTCAGTGGCTTGGAATCACTTGGTATGTTATTTCAGACCTATGATGTGCTTATATGCTTGCATTCGATGTCCCTTAATGCTCTATAAGGTTGTCATCTCTTGCTCCATGTTTAGGCCTCCATGTATGCCATCCTGTTTAGGCCCCTAGGATGCCATGTCATTGTGTTTTTAGTTATGTTTCAACATTCTAACCTCTGATTTTGGTCATTCAATTCATGCCATGTTTGGTTTTGCTAAGGGTAGTTCAATACCTCTTAGCTTGCCTTGAGTTTTGGACTCTAATTGCATGCTTATGCTTGTCTTGTTGGCTTGGTTTGGCACCATTTTACATGATTTTCAGAGCTTATGTTGCATGTCATTAGTCCATGTTTTTGTGCTTACAAGTTGTCTTTATGTGCTTAAGTGTTGGACCATATTTTGCATGCATGTGTGTGTGTGTGTTGGACTCACTTCTTCCATAGTATTGGCCACTGATTTTGGCATGCTTGCGAGCTATCCATGTTAGTTAAGACACACCTTTGCATGTTGTTGTATGCCCTTGTGTGTGTTGCATATTTGTGTGTTATTGCATGATTGGAGTTGCATGATTGAATGAAGTCACATGCTTGCTCGCATACTTGAACACCCACATTGTGCCTTGCATACTTGTTAGTTGCATTGTCTCATGCCTTATGTCTTGCATGACCATTGTATGCCTTGTATGCTTCTTAGCATTGTCCATGTTTGCAATACTAGTCAACATGCTTAGGATTGCATTACATTGACATGCATGCTTTGCCTCTTGAATTGCTTGTGATAGAAGTTGAGTTCAATTTGCTTGATTATGTGCATTGCATTCCATATCAACATGCACACTTGATTCTTTGGGCCATCATGCATGGAAATGTGTGATTGGTGGTCCGAGAATCGAGGCTCATCCTCCTTTGAGTCATACACATGATAAGGAGTATGGTTGGTGCATACATTGCTTGAAATGCATTGCCATGCCAAGTTCTATCATCTGCTGCTGTCAAACCATTTTTTGCAGGAAGATTTGGCCGGCCGGCCATCTTTAGTGCCGACCGGCCATCCATTGTTGGCCAATGGAGTATTTTGTAGCCGGTGACCATTATACATGGCCTGTGACCAATCCCTTCAGCCGGTGGTGTTCTACAGCACTCAGAGAAGCAACCCTGGGACTTGTGCAGTCTTCAGAGGAGGATAACAGCCAAAACAGAGGCATCTTGTGCATGGTAGTGACTTTCCGAGCAAAACCCGAGCACGCGCACATTGGACCCTCTTCCCGAGGTTGTTGTTTACTGCTTAATTAGATTAGTTAATTTGCTTAGCTAATTTAATTGATTTGTAATATTTAATTAGCTTGTTGGTTAGTTAAATTGTATTATTCTTTCGGTCCTCCGAGCGAGGGCGAATTTGTAATAAGTGTGGGTGCGTGTGTGCATATCTTCCAAACCCCCACTTCTTTCTCCCTTTTACTTACCTGCTTTTGATGGTTAGTATTAGGGCATATTTAAATTAGCATACCTTATGCTATGCATGTGTGCATCCATACATTTGTCTTGCATGCACCGGGCTCGGCGCATCATGCTAACTGCATGAATATTTCAAAATCTAACTTGAATACATGCTACTTGTGCATTTTCACATGTCACTCATAGACTAGCCGAGCCTATTCTAGCGACATTCTGTATGCGTTGCATTAGCCATTTTAACATGAACTAGGGTCACGCATGTTTGCTAACTAGTTTACTGTTTTGGCTCGGAGTGCACTGTAAGTATTTTATGCTTTAGCATCTCGCATGAGTGTGAATGTTAACATGACAGCATGCTTACCATGTGGGTAGATGCTTATGTGATATAAACTGCCTGAATGCCTGTGGGTGAAGGTTGGATTGTTTGAGTTGGAACAACTCATTGAAATCCGTATTTTAGCCTACTTGCGAGTAGCAAATTCCAAAGCATTTCCCAAACAAACGAATATGCAATGCTTCGTTCCAAATTAGGCAATCTAGTCTATACTTTTGTGTTGTGCGCATCACATAGTAATTCTAGGCTAATAACCGGAACAAGAATACATAATGTTTTCAAAATTGGATATCATGGTTAGTAGAAGCTGATCTTCGGGTCGGGCGAGAGGGGGTGCTCATAGCTGACCTTCCCCAATCGTACCCAAGTTCCCGAGCCGAGGCAACTTTGGTGATGACGGACACGTGGCCTTTGGCACCGAGTCAGGGTTTCCTAAATTCTCCCATTAAAAAATATTTAGGTGGCGACTCTGTATCTGGCAAACAGTCCATGTTTGGCACTTCTTTCAAAAAATCTGTTTCTCAAAACGATTTGCCGGATTTGGACTCTTTGGTTCAAATTAAGAACAGTAACCAAGACGAGTCCGAACTGTAGCATTAAGGTCCCTCGCGGACTTGTTACAACAAACGGCTGAACAGTTCAAGACATCATGTTCACTGGTTAGCTAGTAAATCCGATAGTGTCTCACAAGGGAAGGTTCAAAGCCAAAAGCTACCTATCATTTGCAGAATATTTCCAATTTCTGTACTCTCTGTATTTAGATCATGTTATTGCATTTTCTCTCCGTCAAATTCTATTCATATGGGGGATTGTTGGAAAAAATGATTTAATATAGACATATTTTTTAGTCAAAAATTGAGTGGGCCCCAAACGTATTTTGGGGCGGGTCTGAAGAGGTGAAGTATTCATTGCCGCGTGGCAAGTCACACGGTGAAGACGGAACGTCAAAACCATTTATGAGTGAATGAGAAGTTGACATCGTTTTCAAGTCTAACATTAATTTTTTAAATAAAATTCATTTGAATTTTTTCAATAAAAATTATTGTGGGAATTTAATTTAATTCTAAATTTATTTTTTGGTTTCCTTAAGTGGTTTCCTAAAAATGATTAAACTATTCAAATAGTTATATATATATATATATATATTTTTCAATAGTTTAAATAAATTAAGTTCCATCAGGTTTGACTATTCCACCAACGGCTCCAACGGTACTATTTTCAATTAATTTGGAAAATATGTTCCAAGTTGGAACGGTCAAATCAAATGTTTGAATTAGTGGTGCACTTGTTCAGTCCATACTACACCTGTTCATTACATGTTTTGTACCTGTTCGGATCATTTTGTTTGCCTATAAATACAATTCATTCCAGCAGTGTTGGGATCCGAAAAATCCAGTCTCTAACTTTCTATTTGCTGTCCAAACTATTTTTGTTTGCATTTCTCTACATTCTAGTTTTAGAATTAAAATAAAGAGAGTATAAGAACACAAAGTTTTAGTTCGCCGTACAAATTTGTGTGGAGTGCTATTACAAGTTTGTGAAGATCATTGTATCCTGGGAGATAGACGCCACTCAAGCGTAAGCACCGTAGCGGGGCGAATCTGTCTTAAGGATAGAGTGTCACACACTCGACTTGGTCTTTAATTATTTATTCGGTTCAACAAAATAATTTCTGTAAGTTTATTTTATTTTGTTTGAATTATTTTCAGTTTATTTTATTTACATAGAACATTGTTCCAACAATTTATACGTCAAATTATTAATAAAACTCAATACAAATTAAAATATAAATTCATGACTGGAGTCCACTAATAATATAGTACTTGCGCTGTTACAATAAATATAAGTATAATCATTCCAAGCAAAAAAATATAAAATATAAAAAATGAAACTGAAAATACATGGTAATAAGTAGCCGAACAAATTTAAAAAATCCGGCCTTATATTACCGGAAATGTATCTTTTATTCGGCAGTTGGCTACTAGATTTACATTTTTTGTTCAGCATTGTGATGCCAGACTATATTATGTTGTTCGATTTTGAAACACCGAACAAAAGTCGAAGACCAACTTAGAAAATCGAAACAAAAACCTACCAAATAAATAAAAAAATTCACCATTTCTCTTTTTTGATGGTTCTTCACCACATTTTCTTCTAGAGATGGCAAATTAAACCCGGCCCGACGGGGACCCGACCCCCCGACCCCGATTAACACGGGGATTCCCCGAAAAATACTCCCGACGGGTCGGGGACGGTATTCAAAAAGAAATCCCCGATCATTTTCGGGCCGGGGACGGTGATAAGCTGTTCCACCCCGGCCCCGGCCCGACCCCGTTTCCCGTCCCCGATTTTGCCCCGCCTCCCTCTCCTCTCTCACTCACCAACCCACTAATACTATATATAATATATACTTTATCTCTCTCTCTCTCTCTTATCACAGATCTAATCTAACAAAACCCCTCTCCTCTTTCATTTTAGATCTCTCTCTCTCTCATCTCAGATCTCCTCTTCCTCCGCCGCGCTCTGTCTCTCGTCTCTACACAGCCATGGCACCACTTCGCCACTTTCAGTTTCGTTTCGTTCTCTGAGACCATGAAGGTTCACCCAGTCCCGAAGAAGCGAAACATCACGATACGATACAACATCGCTTCGACCTTCTCCCAAGCGAACGCTCTTGCTTGCCGACAGAAGAAGCTCCGGCGCCTCCCTCACGTCTTCACCAAAGTCCTCGAGCTTCCTTTCTACTCCGACGCCGATGTTTTGATCGATGAGACCTCCGATTGTTTCCGATTCGTAGTCAACACCGACGATATCAGCAATGACATCAGGGCTCAGACGATTGAGATCTACCCTGAAACCTTAGATCTGCTCGTCCTCCGTTGAGGTGGCTCTTCTTCTGTTGTGAGGATGTGTGTGTGTGTGTGATAATGATGATGAGGGGTTCTGTAACTCAGCTCTGTAACTCAGTCACCGCCGGGGATGTTTCGGGGTCGGGGAAACCCGATCCCCGTTAGGGGACGAGGGTGGGGGGAGTGAGGGGTTCCCGTCGGGGATCGGGGGCGGGGACGGGGGGTTCCATACTTTTGGGGATCGGGGACGGGGAGGGCAATCCCGGCCCCGCCCCGTCCCGTTGCCATTCCTATTTTCTTCATCCATTGCTTTCTTTGATGATCAAAACACTATGATTCTCACTTTTTAAAAAGAGATGTGTAAGAGAAAAGAAAAGTTGAGAAAGGAAAAAGAGGAGTAGGGATTGAAGACCAATGGGTGTCAGGAGATAATAAAATATATTTAATTTTAGTGTTTTGTCCTTAAAAGTAATTTCACACATGGATAAAATTGGAAGGAAAAAAAGAACCTCATATGAAGGGTGTAAAGAGGAAAAGTAGTGGTATAAGTAGAATCATCCGTAAATAATTTGAGAGGGAGGTAGTATAAACAGTCCCACAGAGGTACAAACCTTTAAAACGACGTGGTTTTTGCTTATGCTCCCTAAGATTTAATTTTTAAGGTAAATTTCACTAACGGTTTCTGTAGTTTGAGACTTGTATTACTTTGGTCTCTGACCTTTCGATTATATACATTTGACTCTAAATTTTAAATCTCGTTTTAAATAAGGACAATTGAAGACACTGTTACTCTATTTCAAGGGCAAAATCGTTAATTTGATAAAATATATACTAGTATGACAAAAATAAATATAAAAAAATTATTTTTAAATTTTTAAAATTTATTTCTACTTACCAAAGATAAAATTATTTTTTTACCAAATTAATTTTTTGTATGTGTTTAGATGATATTTAATGGGTCATTGTTTTTGTTAATATTTTTGGATGATTATCATATAATAGATGGTTGTACTTATTATTAAAAGATATTTTTATATGGTTATCATGTAATGAACGATTATTAGGTTTTTAATGTATAACTGATATGTTTAATATATGAAATGCTTTATAGTTTTGGATTTTTTGATTTAATGAATTAGTTTAATAATGATATCAAAATTGTCACTATGTTTGACTTTCAAAAAAATAAAAACTAATTTAACGAAAATAAATATTAAAAAAATTATTTCTACCCTCTCAAAAAATAAAATTATATAAAAATGATATATTTTTAATTTTTCTCACCAATTTATTTTTAGTTTCTTAAAAAAAATTTTCTAAAAATAAAATCTAAAAATAAACCAAACCAAACTTTATAATAAAAAAAATTTCAATATTATTCATTAAAAAAATGTCATTATATTTCAAACAACATATAAGTTAATTAACACAAAATAAATTGTACGACGACTTTATCCTTTAATAATGTCTCCAATTATTTTTATTTAAAATGATATTCAAAATTTAAAATGAAATATATGAAAAAATAAAAGACGGAAACCCATTTTTTATTCCCTCACGATTTGCGCCCTAGCCACAATTTATTTCCCTCCATTTTCTTTCTCTGTACTCTATGTGTCCAATTAATTTGCCCCTTTTCTTTTACTGCTCTCTCTCTCACTGTGCTCTCTCTCTAGCTTTGTGCCACCGCTGTAGCTCTCCCTTCACCGTCGCAAGCAAGGTTTCTCTCTCTCTCTCTCTCTCTCTCTCTCTCTCTCTTGTGTGCATCACTTTCTCTAATTAGGAATAATGAACAAACCCCAAAAGAAAAAAAAAATTGGAGTGTTTAACAGAGTCCCAACTCAGCCAACTAGATGCAAGTATTTTACGCACACAAACCCTAATTTTCTATTTGGTTGGTGAGAAACGGAAGGAAAATAATGAAAAATAAAGTTGTTCTCTTTAAGGTTTTTGTTTTAAACCAAATAAAATCACAAGGCTTAGTTGTGTGGAATGTCTCATTCTCCGAATTCTTTTTTTTTTTTTTTTTAAATATTTTTTTTTTTAAATATTTTTTTTACAGCAATCATATGGAGGGTAAACTCAAAACCAGAATCAGAGAATATAGAAGATGCAAAAATCAAAGACTCCAGACAATTAATGTCCTAAGAGCGTCTCCAACGTTTACTGTTTTTTTCATCAAATTTGAGTAAAAGCTTCAAGCGTTCCAACGAAAAATTTTCATTTTTCATCAAACCACCGGTCGACCGGAAGGATGTCCGGCCGGTCAATTGGTTAGTGTAAATTTACGGGAAGTCTAAGCAAGGGAGAGGTTGTCTGGTCGTCCGGTGTACAGTCCCAACGGCTATCTACAGTAATTTGATGAAAGGCTCTAGCTATTCTCAATCTGATGAAAAGTTTGAGAAATCCTCAGTTTGATACTGGTTTGATGTTAACGTTGGAGCACGAAAACTTTATGTTTTTTATGAAATTTAAATTTGATGAAACAAAAGAGGAAGCGTTTGAGATGCTCTAACCAATCAAATATAGATGATAAATGTATAAAAATAGATAGATAGATAGATGTAAGCATAGACACACATACAAATGTATATATAGATATAAGAATCTGGGTGAAAATAGTTCCCCTTGCAATTGGTTTAGACATCATAGTATGTACCAAGTTGAAACCATAGTATGGCTGAGCACGCCTCTCGTGAATTTGTGCGCTTTGAGCCTATGTACTTGCAGCAATTTTTGAGCTTGAGCTCCTGTCAAGAAATTGTTGAGCGGGCCTTGCAGGTGTTTGAGTGCTCCGGCACTTGTTGAGCGCAGGTCAAGCTGTGTAAAAAAAAAAAAAAAACTCACAGAACTTTTTAGGAATTTCCTTTGAAACTCAGATAATTGAATTCCGAGGATAGGCTGCTACCTAAATGCAAGAGAGATGCAAAGAGTGTTTCTGCAAGGGGTCCACACGGGTCCTAAACTTGAGGGTAACCGACATGGAGGCAAGAACATGGTCAACTCCATCTCACTCTTTGAGCTAAAAATAAACTAAGCCCCAATTCCAAAGCTTACAAACTCTGGAGGTTTTGATCACCGAAAATAGCTGATCTACCTAAACCTATCCTAACAATCTTATATATATATATATATTTGATAAGTATTATCTTGTATCTTAAGACGATTCAATGACCTACCATTTTTCATTTTGATCCAGGATGGCAACTTCCGGTGAAGATTTCTCTCAATTTGATATTTCTGTGGAGGTGCATACTGTGCCTCACTTCCATTTACATTCTCAGATATTGCTGTATTGTCTGTATGTTATTTTTGTAAAACTTTTATGGATGCAGGAAAAGGACAGGCTTGTTGCAGAAGTGATCCGATATGTCCTTTTTAAAACCCAGCAGAATTCAGGGTGCCCGATCAAAAGAGATGAGCTTACTCAACTGATTACTAAAAACTATCGGCAGTGGGCTCTCCCTGCTTTTGTAATCAATGTTGCCAAAGAAAAGCTTTTAAGCATTTTTGGATATGAAATGAGGGAGCTTCAACGGTCTCGCCCTTCAACAAACCAGGGCCGCTCTTCACAACAGAGTGAGAAACCATTACCACTTAATCTTTTGAGAAAATAATGTGTTACCCATAGCATGCATCTGCTGTGGAAGCCACCATACTCCAGACACCAAGCAGACCTTTTTTTTCACATCAGTATAAAACTTATTCTTTGCTAATTATTATTCAATTTTAAGTGATCATCTGCTTACTCACATGGCTCCTCTTTGGTTTACTTGGTTTGTAAGTATCTTGGCTACCATTCTAAATGCGAACATTATGACAATGACACCTAGGCAGTAATCCCTTGCTTTTTGTCTATGTATACTCTTCAAGCCCCATTGCATGACTTTATGCATCTTGTTTTTACTTTTCTAAATGAATGCAGGTTAAGTATGT
Source organism: Camellia japonica (assembly GCA_030407325.1). Classification (NCBI taxonomy): domain Eukaryota; kingdom Viridiplantae; phylum Streptophyta; class Magnoliopsida; order Ericales; family Theaceae; genus Camellia; species Camellia japonica. Next base: position 125,085,391 of record JAPPVO010000019.1, on the reverse strand, counting down.
TGCTATCATAATCGTATAGCTGGATTCAGTTTGGGGATCAAATATAGGTTGTTTCAAAATCATTTTCAATGAAGCATAGTTCAGCTTATTTAGCGTTGGCTTGCTTGAAGAATTTGCGTTGAAATTTGGATTATATTCAACATGCTTGGTTAGAGTTTTCCAAAAACTCTTTTCAGAAAATTCTACTTTCTTGTTTTTCGTGTTTTTTTGTTTTTACTGAATTTTTTTAATATTTTAAACAATTTTTTTTACTTTTTAGACATACCTAACATAAATATACCTAAAAGGTAAAAAAATTGTGAAAAAACCTTTTAAAAATTCACTAAATACCAAAAATACAAAAAAAATACGAGAATTCAGTACATTTTTTTGTATTTTTATGTATTTATTAATTTATTAAAATATTTTTTCACAAATTTTTTACTTTTTAAATATATCTAAGTAAGGTGCATCTAAAAAAGTAAAAAAAATGTTTTAAATTTTAAAAATATTCACTAAAAACAAAAAAACACGAAAACTAAAAAATTCAATTTTCAAATAACTTAATCCAAAAAACTCAAACCAAACACACTGATTGTTATTTAATATCCAAATTGGTTAATTTGTAGATCTTAATTACCAAATTCCATTCATGAATGTCTCCATTCTTTAAAGATAAATGGTCCAAAACCAAAAGTCATGATACAGTTCTTTCCTATGTGAAGGCTGTCATGCCAGTTCTGCATGTGAATGATAAAGGTATAGTTTTCTTCTAACACGAGGGGAGTAGAATGCATGCCACAGATTCCTCAGTGGTGTCGTGCATAGGCTGGTTCGCTTACAATATAGTTTTTTGGTTAAAACTATTTAGTTGCATGTTTTATCTGACTGAATGTTTCATGCAGTTGGTTGAAGCTTATTAAACTTAAGTTACTTGTATAGACACTTCACTGCATGAGTATTCTATTTGAATCAGATTATTAAATTATACTTTGGTCAATTGTTGTTCGCACCACTAAGTTTCGGTTAATGCATGACAATTTATCTTGAACTGCCACTTCCACCACCACTTTAACATTCCTTGGAGATGACATTGGCACTTTAAAGTTTGAACAATCAACCTCCTAAAATGTCCATAAAGTCCAACATTACTTAATACCTTTATGCTCCCTCTTGCAATCAGCAGCTGCAACTACCATGAATACTATCATTTCAGATGACATCCTTTTTTTCCACCCCAAAAAGATAAACTGCATGCAATAGTAGAATTTCTTGGTTGGATTTAATCTTAATGTGAAACACGTCAAATAGCATAGAAAGTCCTTTACTTTGGTTATTTTCCCTAACCAGTTCCAAATGAAAATCTGTAACAGGCTGTGTGTAATTACGAACCATTTGGATCATAGACATAACCATCTCTGGCATTGTACAGGGTATAGACAATTTTTTTTGGTCTTGGCTGTAATTGTGGTTTCTACATTTTACTTTTCCAGGTGTTCCTGATGCAAAATCCTATGTTATTATAAGTCAGCTACCAGCTAAAGTGTATAAGAAATATGTTGAGGATGCAAATACATCGCATCTGACTGGTTTTACTTTCGTTATTATTAGTATCGTATATCTTGCTGGAGGCAAAATTCAAGAAGGTATGCTTTCTATGTGGATTCTCTTATTTATGTACATCTTAATCAATATTTCTTTGTTAGCAGAATGCCAGGATAGATAGCACAAATTAGAGCCCTGGAAGATTATTTATTGCGTCCACCCTAGAAAATAAGACAAAACCTTGTTGAAATCCTGAATCTTATGGGAAGTTACTACTATATTTTTGGTGGATCACTGTGAACTGATTCATAAGAATTTCCAGCAAAGTTTGCCATATTAGATGGTTACTATCACCTAGTTAAATTTTTCTGATCTAAAATTGTAATATAAAACGTTGTGGGCTAATCCCTCCTATCTTCTTATTTTGTTTCTTGTCCTAATCTAAAATGAAAGAGGTCTTTTGTTCTGGTGAATGCATCACAGAAGCTCTTTGGCATCATTTGAGGCGGCTGGGATTGAGTGAAAGTGATGAAAGCCATCCAATCCTCGGAAACATCAAACAGTCTCTGGAGGCACTTGTCCAGCAAAGGTAAGAATTGCCAAATTGGGTAGATTTCTCATTTGGTGCTTCTGATTAATGGAATTCTTTACACTGAATAGAATACCCCCAGTTATCCTACTCTTGTATTGTTAGATATTTGCAGAAGGAAAAAACTAATGGACCTGAAGGCAATACTTTGTTTTATGAGCTTGCTGAGAGAGCTTTAGATGGACCAATTAGTGAGAAAATTAAAGAATACATATCACAGGTATTTTATAAATTTAGAGCTCAATGATTTAGTGGATTTCTTTCATTGTTTATGTTCCATTTTTCATCTTCGGAATGAGTTATCTTTGGCAGCAGTAAATTAAGATGTTGTGTGAATGCAAGGCAGTTAAGTACTTTAGGAATTTCCCGGACAAATGTTGCATATGCCTGGTGAGGGAGCAGTTTTCTATTGACTTTTGATGAACCTGACACTGACACGCACCTGAACTCAACGACTATGTGTAACTTTTTGTCTTTTTACGAAAAGATGTGCAGAAAAGTAGAGAGGTGATGTGATGGAAAAAAGATAAAAAGATAAAAAGATGGATTATTTTTAGATTGCCAAACTTGGCCTTAGTCGAGCAATGCTAGAGACTCCAAATGAGTTACCAAATATTCACATGGGTGTGGATGCCCACACCTCTTGGGATCCACATGAGTCCCACACTCATGTGAATATGGATTTTGATAAAGATTTGGAAAGGGAAATGAAAATGGTAGGTAAAATGTGAATAAAATGTAACTACATTTCACACCTTTTTCCTTTCTTTCCAAATCTCTTCTCAAATCCATGGATAAGGAAAATGTAAAGTTAGGTGAAATGTGAATAAAATATAATATTTTACCTATAATTCACACATTTTCCCTTTTTCTTTCCAAATTCCTCTCCAAATCCATTAACCAAACACAGCCTAAGAGTCTAGAATTTTTGAACTTAGTCTATGCCACATTGTTAATATGCCCGTACTCGTGTCTTTGGCATGGGAATGAATCTGTACCTTTTGTTTTCACTTTTTCACGGGCTGCTTATCTTGACCTTAATGGTGTCAGGTCTTCTTACTTACTGATGGACAATTTTAAAAAATGACAAGAATATTGGAGAACCATGAAATAATTGGTGATCTATGATTATCATTTCCCATAGCTTTTGCCCCCTAGTTCTTCAATATGGTCTTTAAGGAACTTTGTGATGGCAGGTTGTGCAAAAAGATGTTACTCCCGCAGAAGTTGATTAGTGTCTCCTTGCTAACTTATTGAAGGTACAATTTCACATTTCTAGTTTCTTGCCATGTTATTTCAAATTCTACTTTCTAAGGCTACTCAAGATGTTTTATCAGCAGACCGATCAAAGATCATACAATACTTGATATTTGTTGCAGGTAGGTAAATATTGAGATCTTCAGGGTTGATGAATATGCTATATGTAGAAATGATAGAAGCTATAACGTGTCCGAACCCCTTTCCTTTTTTTCTCTCTCTTTTGTGTGTGTGTATGTGTGGTTTTGCTGGGGCCATCTTGTGATGCAGTGTAATGCGTTCTGTGATCACAGAATAGCATCCTGTTTGAAGTGAATGATTGTATTTAAAGAGTCGGTATACTTTATGTTGTGTTTGGATTGGATATTTCTTGCAAGAGTTTGCTACATGTAGGACCACCATCATAGAGTGAAGTCAGGGTTGTAAATAGGCCTTTTGTTTAAGTTTGGCTCAATAATTTAAATATTTTCAAAATGTATTCAAAATTTAATTTGTCGGTTATAATTTGTCCGTTTTGGGCAACTTACACTAGGGATCACTGGAGCATGTAAAGTTTTAAAATGTATTAAACTTCACTTGAAAACTTAGTTTTAAGATGCGTTCAAGTTAATTTATTTATATAATAAGTTAATTTTGAGCATGCTTTTAATAATTAGATAACATTTTTTGAATTTGATTTCTTTGAAGTTGGTCATTTCAATTTGAGAGAGCATTTGAGTTTTGGTAAACTCATTTTGGAATTGATTTCAGTGATTCAAGTTGTTTATTTTTTAGAACTTATTTAGTAGAATATTTATGTAAAAAATTAAGATAATCGGACATAGGTAGTTATAAGTTTGAATTACATTTGTATAATAAAAAATAAATTAGTTATTTTTAAAATTTTATTTTTCATTTATTTTTTTAAACAAATATAATTTAAATATATAATTATAGATATTTAATTATTTTAATTTTTGTATAAATATTGTACTCAATTGAATTTTAAGAAGTGAACGGTTCAAACTTATGAAGGGAATGGTTCAGACTGAAGTTGGTCCCAAAATACGTGTACTAAGCCCAAACGTTCTCGCAAGTTGAGATGATCGATTTGAAAAAAGTTTTTTTTTTTTGTTCGGTTGTATTTTATTATTGTTTTTTTTTTATTGGAGGATTCAAAATTTGCTTGTTTTATTGTTTTGTTTTGTGTCTTTTTGTTTTTGTTGTTTTTTTTATTATTATTATTTTTATTTGAGGATTCAAAATTTGTTCCGTGACTATTCATCTATTGTATTTTCATGCAAATAGGGGACAAGAAAATTATATAGAAAAATGACGGTTTAATTCGATATTGTCTAATGAGTTAGAACACAGGTATAGATTAAGTAAGGCCAAGTTTGGCATCCTCAAAAAAATTCAAAAAGTTAAAAAGTCATTATCCTATTTAAGTCACATCATCTTATTTAAGTCACATCACCTCTCTAATACATCACTTCAAACCCAATCCAAATTCAACTCATATTTCATAAAAAGTCAAAAAGTGCACTTATTTAGGTCAAGTTTGGAAAGACTAAATAAGTATATTTTTTAACTTTTATTGTATTATGTGTAGAAAAAGTAGAGAGGAGATGTTGATTGATATGACCCAAAAAAGATAAAAAGATAAAATAAGTGCACTTTTTTAGGATAGCCAAACTTGGCTTTAGTCTTCCCAAACTTGGCCTAAATCAGTTTCATATAGAAAGTGAGCAACTACCCGTTCTATCCTCTCATATATATATGAATAATGCTTGGGACCCTCTTTTGGGGATCACCCCCTCACCCCCTTTGCCACGTGGTGGGTAGTGATTGGAGGAGCAGGAAAAAAAAGAAAAATAAAAATAAAAGGGGACCAATGAGAGAGAGAGGGGGTCAAAGGGGGTGGGGGGAAAAGGGGGGATGAATCATTGTTGTATATATATATAGTAATGGTTGACATACACAATACATATGTAATTTCAATAAATAAATAAAAATGACTAAGGTCTTAATTTCAAATTTCACTCAATTCTCAATCTAATTTTTTTTTTTTTTTAATAAAGAAATGAGACACTAGGCATAAGAGCATCTCCAACGGTTTATCAAATTTTTCACTAAATCTGAGTAAAAAAAAGACTATTTTCTCAATTTGATACAGACTACTCCAATGGTTGTCATTAAGGCAGGGGTCAATCTTTTGACCTGTTTGAACCAACCTATTTGCAAGGGAATCGGTCGATCGGTTGGTCAACTGGCCGGTCAACCGGCTGGTTGACTGGCCGGTCAACCGGCTGGTTGACCAGTTGGTCACGCTCAACGGTCACGCACAGTAAATTTGTGAAATCTTCCCCCTGTTCTCACTTTGATGAAAAATTTGGTGAATTCTCGTTTTGATACCAATTTGATGAAACCATTGGAGTTGCAAAAAGTGACTTTTTCCCCAAATTTCAAATCTGATGTAATGTTTGCTGAAGCGTTGGAGATGGTCTAAGGAGAAACAAAAGCTTCAAGACACCAATTTAAGCCTTTTTATAATAGTATATATATGTGTGATCTTACATGGAAAACAGAAAATCAAAGGCAAGGATGGGCAAACACAGGTGCAGGTTCAACTAGTCTCCAATGAAAATCAAAGCAAGCTAGCACTGGTTAACTTCATCACCTTCATTTATTATTTGATGATGATGATGATGATCAAGCATCTTGTCCAAAAAAATAAAATAATACAAAAATGATAATACATCTGCAGTTCAGTTCCTGCACCTCAATAGTGATGGCAAGAAATTGCAAACCTGGAAGGTAAACGAAAGATGCTCTTTCTGTTGTTCATCAAAAAGAAATAAAAATGATTCCAGTAAAATTTGACCAATATAGGCAACTTTTATTGTTCTAAATTTTCATTGTGCAACAGAACGATCTTAATATTCATCCACTCCAAAAATGAGAGAGAGAGAGAGAGAGAGAGAGATCAGGGGAAAACACGGAAGGCTTTGAATTCTTTTGGTTTCCAATATCCTTCTGCGAATTCCCAACACTTTTGGCTTAAGAAAACATAAAACAAAAATGAGAAGCACATTCTCAACTATGTGAAAGCTTCACGCTGTTTGATGGGTAGCTCTAGATCAGGCTCAACTTCGCTCAGAGGTGAAAAATACTGATCTACCATGTCCTTGGATACTTGTTCCAAATTCGGAGGGTTCCACTGCAAAAATAAAATAAAATAAATAAAAAAAATTAAAAAAAAAAAAAACATGAATAATAATCAAATTCTGCTAACAGTGCAGTTGAATGCAAATATTTTGAGGGCACACAACATGCCATGTAGGGTTTTGATACTCAAATGAGAAGTGCCTATTATCCCAGAGCACAACCATCACTCCTGGACCATTCAATGCACAAGACTGGGCATCATGTCATGTTGTGAGATGTTGGGTCGTATTCATAACTCAATTCATTTATTGTGTATTATTCTATCATATTATTTTTGGTACGTGTTTAGTTAGTGTCGAATTAGCATGTCACATCAAGATTTTCACCCTTAGTTAAAAATACCATGTGTATGGAAAATTTTATTTTTTTCTCTACAAGTTAAATTTCATGAACTAATCTCCCATGGATGAAATTATTCATAAAAATATTTGATTTCTACTCAGTTAGATTTTCCTAATTTATAAACTATATCCTATCATTATATTTTTTTTACTAGATTGACTCTAAAATAGTAGACAAAAAATAAAATATCTTAAATTAAAAATAAAAAATAAAAAATCATATTAGCCTTAAAATCTTACTTTGCATACTTTTTAATAAGATAGATGGACTTACATAAGGGATTCAAAAAATGTCAAGTCACTCTTCAGTGGAAAAAACATTAAAATGTGTAACTAATTTTTTATTAAAGGGTTATTCGTGTCAACTTCATGTTATATAGATTTGACACTGACTTGACCCGTTTAATATTCATGTTATTGGGTCAGGTCATATTCATGTCAAAAAATGATCAACTCTAACCTACTAAGTTTGTGTCCATTCGGGTTGTGTTCAAAATTCTCACCCCTAACCCCCGCTTATAGCAGGGTATGAGAGAGGTAGTAGATAGGCAGCTTTATGCCATTTTTTGTGTGGACATTCATGCAACTCAAATCCAAGCCATAAGGTTGAGGGTGAAGAGCATTTTCCATCAAGGTAGGTCACGACCTCCATATATATATATATATCATTTGATTATCAAAAGCTACCTTGCTAATACAATTTACATCATTGATACCTTGGGTGCCATGTCCTTGTCCACCACTCTTGCCCGAACCCCCTGACGAGGAAATACAAGAACAATATTTAGTTAAAAAGGTCAAAGAATACTTTCCTATCAAGTCAAGCTCAAATGGTATTACTACCTCACAGAAGTCATTAGAAATCTGTTTAGAGATTCCTTGTAAGGACATCCGATACTCACGAACCAGGCACTGATCGAGAGTCTGAAATCTACCTTCCCGTATCTAAAACAGACATTAATTAAGGATCAAGACATAAATAAAAGTACCTTGTTAGAACCAAGCCGGATGAAATACAAAAGGTACTTACAGATCTTAAGGAAACCTTCAAGCTTAATGGCGAGCAATGTTGTAGTTTCTTTAGGGTTGAAGTACACCAGTCATCATGTGTTTTCGCTGCCTCACTTTCCTGAAAAAATATTTATTTTGAAGCATTATTTTACAAAAAATTGAATGGTATAATTTCAAAGATTTTCCACTTTGTTTCCTCAGATTTTATCATAAATATATGGAAAATGGAATTAAGCAGTTTTTATGGCATAATGTTACTAAGCTTTCCAGGAAAAATTAAACAAAAAGGGAAGTTCTATTGGGACTGAAGAATTATGCAAAAAAAATCATATGCTTACCAAAGCATCGATGATTTCTTCAACTGTGTCATGGCTGAAACATTTGTCAAGTGTTTCAATCCTAAGAAAATGAGAGAATAAAGGACCAACTAAATTAAGATTGTCATAGACAAAATTTACTAAAGATGTTTATCCAAATGACAAGATCAAGAGTATGGGGATGGCAATTTAATTTTTGTTGGTTGTCTGAAAATTCTTGAAAGAACAAAGGCTTCATTAGACAAAGTGTCATCTGGCTCTAATTAACCCAGATGAAAGTAAAGCCAAAATAAATAATCAAAGTGTTGCTGTTACCAGTCCATGAACAAAGAGATGGAACAAAATGATTCAGGTCAATTTTGGAAGAAATCCAAATCCAAATCCAAATCTAAATGGCTTATCTAATGTGATTGGGATTGATTGATTGAGGCTCCATTTGGAAGCCCTTTGAAAACCACTAGTTCAATTTTTTGCTTGATAAAATTACTAGTTTAATTAGTTTCCTAGTGTTTGATGGAATAAAACAAAAATGGAGCCAACTTGAAAATGGAGACATCAACCCAAAAAATGCATATAAAAAGTTGAGTACAAGTAAAACCGGCAGCTAATGAAATTAAGAAAATCTAGTAATTTCATTAGAATTCTCATAGATATTAGCTGTTCTTCCATCCTAAATCATAATGGGGGATTTGGTTCTACCATGAAGATAAAATCAATCCCATTTATTTTCCAAAAGAAATTAAGGAAAATCATTCTTTAGAATACAAAACAGGAATAAAGATAGGAATTACCACGAACATTGATGATAAAAATATAAATGATGTTCTTTGAAATACCATAATGATGGCAGACATGATTTAAACTAAACTAATCACATTTGCTTCCAAAATGCCACCCCCAAAACACGTAAAGCACTCACTTCAAACAGAACAAAAAACACAAAGCAGTGAAGTGATTACGGTTCCATATGATGTTAGAATGCCCAAAAATTATCACCTTTCACAAAACTACATCAGATGGTTCTTCAAAACTCTCTTAAAACACCATTTTGCCTACAGTAACCTCCAAAAGAAATTTCCTACCAAGTCAAAATGTCTTAATATAGTTACATCTATGAGAAAGAAAAGAAAAGAAGAAAAGATTATACCTGTGAAGTACACTCGCCCTATCAGGATAGACAATATTGCTATACTTGGCTAGAGAAGTTTCAACAACGGAAGGATCATCGGTAACCAGTTTTCCAAGTTGTTCCTCAATTAATGGAAGCCTCTGTCAGTGAGGAGGAATTAAATAAAAAAAAGGAAAGAAGAGAGAGAGAGAGATCAAAACTGCTATAAAGCCCAAAGAAACAAGTATACTGCAAGAGCAAGGCAAATGGTCCAGCGGAACTAACTGCAGAGATTGAATAGTGCGTAGCAAGTCCACAGCTAATCAATTCGACTCCATTCAGTTTGTCTCCCGTGAGAGCCAAATACTCCCCTGCAAATTAAACACACATTACATTATAACCAGAGAAATCTTACATCAATTTCATTAACTCATGAATCAGATGGCCTAGCTAGTTTAGACAATGAATTATCAATGTTTCATTTGGTTTTTTAAGTGAAGTAAATCGGTAAGGTGACAAGAAGGGTGGTGGGTCAAGTACACAGGATGCAGTTCAAAATTTACAATCTCTACCATCAGCTCACAAATCCAGTCTGTCTTCACAATATCCAAAAATTCTGAAGGAACTAAGAAGTGATTTAAATTTATCCATCATTAGAGACGTTTTAGGAAAGAGCAATTCATATGCATATTCAAGAGAACAAGATCCCAACAAATTGCCCTTATCTGGACTTGGTCAAGTTGAAACTCCTAAAACAAATCAAAATTAGATTCCCAGACATATCTTTCCAAATTATACAACCACAAATGGTTCTTCTATAGTGTCATGACAATTGTACTAATTAAAACAAGTTGACAATGCGTAGAAAAATAAAATACAAGGCAAATTATAAAAACTAACCCAAGTGACCAGGTAGATGTGAGAGGTAAAATGATGCCCCGCCATCAGGATGGAAACCAATTAGTGTTTCAGGTGTAGCAAAAACCTGCATTTGTAAGGGCAAAATATAACAAAATCCCTCAACGGCTGGATTATATTCGAACAAAGAAAATAAATAGGTAAAATTGAATATTAACATCACCACAAAGTGGAGAAAATTAAAACTATCAAATTCTTATTCTTGAGTCCAATTTTTGCAAGCGATCGTATTGCTTCCACTAAATGAAATGAAGTAAATACATGTGATAGGCAAACCATAAACCTATTGAATGAAAAGATGATAACTCAACAAGCCTTTATTCCAATTACTTGGGGTCGGTTAAACAAAAAGATGATACAATTCACAATAAACAAATAAAAATGGAAGTAAAATAGAAAATACCACGACCTGCATTACACGAGAAAAAGTTCAGTAACCATGATCATATGGTGAGAGACGAGTCCACATGCAGGGGAATCAGTGCAGTTAGTCCAAATTAGATCTTATGTTCTGAGTTTTTTTAATATGTTAATCGAAAATCAAATATGAAAACCAACCCCATTCAAAAATATATGTGGAACTTCCTCAAGCTTTGCAAAATCATTTACAGTTTACTTGAGCAGAGGAAGTGTACAACAAAACCATTACATCATCAATATAAACAACTAACAATAAGAAAAGGAAACAAATAATATTCACAAGGGTCTCTGATACATACAGTTTTATCAGTTGCAACCTTGAATGTCCCAGGTATAGAAAAACCAGCTCCACCACCCATAGTAATCCCATTCAAAAGTGCCACCTATATGAAGATTACAAACGTACTACTGTAATTATAAAGGTTAACACTGTCAAATGAAAGAGATCACCCAGAATCCCATCTACATGATTTCTTTATCCATTCTATCAAGGGTCAAACCAGTAATAAACAGTAGCTTTTATATTCCCCTTCCCTTATCCCCCAAAATAATAACTTATACAGGCCATAAGAAGTTTAAGAAAAATTAGACTCCAATAAGAGAAAAAACCTGGAAAACATGTTGCTTTCAAGGCAGAGACCACCATCTCATGATCAGGTTTTAGTTCACGTCCACTTGAATTTCATTGTTTCCTTAAGGTCACATGCCAATGATCCAGTTTTATATGGGATTCTTTTGGGCCTTACATTATTGGATATTATTTACATTTGATCTTTATTTGGTTTATATAGGTTTACAAACATTGTAGTTTTATTATTATTTTTATATTTTTGGGTCAGGTAAATATCAATTACCTTGTTGAGGTAGAAGATCTCTAATAGCTTATACATACAAATGTTAACCTTTCAAATTTGATAGAGATCAATTTAGTGAACTTTCGAAAGTTTCTGAAGCTATTTAGAATCATATTTGTATGATATAATCATAACAGTATGTGATGCCTAAAGGATTCTAGAACTGACAGAAAACTACCCTAATTCTTCTTGCTCTTTTCTCATTCTCTACAAGCAGACCTTTTTGATGGTTACAATCAACAACTAATTATGTTGATTCTTGGACCTAAAAGCCTACATCCATAAGTCTCATCCTTTGCCTACATTACAGGCATTTTCACTAAAACCCAAAATCCTAAAACAAGTGTTGTTCTGAAATTCTAGCAGTGTTTTCCCAATTTGCAACAACCAAGAATGTCCATACCAAGCCAATTTCCTTAAACCATTTAAATGTGGAAAATGCTACATAAATCCTATTTCTTGCCTCATTTTCTCACTCATAGACACATGTGAATGGTCCCATGTGCATTTATTGATGTGGGCCCCATTGCTTTGTGTCTTGGAGTGAGAAAATGGGGTAAGAAATGGGATTATGTATAGCATCACTCTTTAAATGGAACAGCCAATATAACAGAAACCAGACCTTTTTTTCTGTTTTGGTAAGTAGAAGTATTGGTCCTGTTTGGTAGCCACTTATAAGTCAACATATTTAGCTTATTTAGGGTTGGTTTGGGGTGTCCTAAAAAAGTGCACTTTTTGTCTTTTTACGAAAAGATGTGCAGAAAAGTAGAGAGGTGATGTGATGGAAAAAAGATAAAAAGATAAAAAGATGGATTATATAGTAGATCCCAAACTAGGCCTTAATTAAAAAAAAGTTGACTAATGGTATTTGGTTGCAATTTTAGATTATAACTTATCTGACTTTTTCAATTTGTCAAGTCAAAAAAAAAGTGAGATTTTCTTCAGCTACAATTCGTAGCTTTTTTAGCTTATTTGAACCTCCTAAATAGGTATGGACAAAAGAGACCCATCTCTTTTGCTTTAATTATAACTTTTGAGGATATCTTGGACATTTGCACAACAAAAAACTATGTAACAACTTATTTAACTAAATAGGTTCAACTTTTTTTTAACAGATTATGAAAAGCTGCGCCAAATAAATTTACAACTTATTTAAATCTTTGAAGCTAATAATTGAAAAAGCTATAATCATAAAAGCTAACTTATAAGTGATACCAAATGGGACCATTATAAAACAAAATGCAGAAAAAGGGGTGAACCCTGTACACTCAACCTGAATACTCTATACACCCATGGGCATGTGCACCCAAGAGTTCCGCCTAAAATCCTCTCTGCCTTGAATTGAAAAGCCTAACCCACACTTCTCCTTAAAATCCATGCATTAAGGAGAGGGAAACTGGAGTTTTATAACCAACACAGATGGGGCACCTCCAGGCGGCAATGTGGGACACATTCCAACACACCCTCCTGGACCACAACATACAGTAGCCGGACAAATGGCACACCCGTCACAAGCCCAACCAAGCTCTAATACCAAATTGAAGCCCTTGGCTACCAAGCGAGCTTTAACAGAGCTATCAACTAGATACTTAATAGTGAATACCCATTTGCAACCCATAGTATTCTCGCTAGACGGTAAAAGAACCAGATCCCAAGTATGATTCTATTCTAAAGCTGTTATCTTAGTCTGCATAGCCTCCACCCATTTTGGATTCTAAAGGGCCTCTAACACAAAACAAGGAATAGCCTCTGATTCAAGCTTGCCAAGAAAAGCGCGATAGGTAAGGGAGACCTTGTCACGGAGAAAGTACACTCTTGACCTATTTCAGGATATTGGTATGTTGTAAACCAGCTTCTATTCCTATGGATCCCAATGTCAAGCTCACATAAGAGGGCGAGTTGCTAGAGGATCCAAACATGTATCAGCGTCCTGTTGGGCATCTAATTTATTTAAATAACACTAGACCTAACTTGACATTTGCAGTCAATGTTGTTAGTCAATTCATGAATGCACCTCGTACAGAACATCTTGATGCAGTTCATTACATTTTGAGATATTTGAAGACCTCTCCTAACTTGAGATAATTCTTTTACAGCCGCTCCTGAATCTTAGGTCTCTTGTTTCATTGATGCTGACTATGCAGGATTTAGAACTAATCGACATTCTACTTTTGGCTTCTATACTTTCTATGGTGATCATCTTATATCATGGAAGAGTAAGAAGTAGGCAGTTGTTTCTAGATCTTTTGCAAAAATTGGTATCAGAGCTCTGATTAAGAGAGGTCTTAGGTTCAAGTCTCTCCGTTAGCATTTGGTATTATGTCCCCGTTTGTTTGCTTATCCTTCTATTTGGTTCTCTATTTGTCTCTCCACATGCAAGACAGGGTTGCACGTGAGGGAGGGTGTTAGATAGCTTGATATACATTGTTGGGCCCATTTCCTAACAACTTAGGCTTTTAGAAAAATTGATAACTTGACACCTTGAACTGACTCGCCTCAGACTGGTGACATGGCACAATGTCCACCACATTCCTACCAATACCAGCTATCCACTTCTGAAAACTAATACCTCCGCACGCAACTCCATAGCATCCTTCCCATGCTCCACCGTCTCCCTCCATTTTGGCAGCCCATCAAAGATTTCTTCAACCAAAAAGCTATTCTCAACCCTACTTGAGCCCAAACCAAATTTGGAATGTCATTAGCCCTGCACTAAATTCAAATGGATGCTGTCTATAACGAACACTAGAGCCCACCGGAGATGGACCCTCTTCGTTGTGCCTTTGTCCACTTCGATTTAGGCCCCTCACAACAAGCTTGCACAGCCCTAAGCACTTCCCCATCCCATAAGTCAATTGGCAGCCCCATCAATCTAATTTATACCTCTCTTATGTTCTCTAGTTGGGTCCACTAGTCTAATAGAACCATTTGGATCGCGAAATATTCATTGTTTGTCACAAAACACGACCAATCAATTCAAGAGAGGCGAAGATGGAACAAATAGTATGCTCCCACATATCAATCACTCTACCCTCATCAAGACCCTCGGAACTCTGGAAGCCCATTCTATAGTTCTCTCGTCTCCATCAAGTCTTGCTCCCACCCATGCACTTTGTCTACCGAACAAGGGGAAAGACCACAAATTCACATGAACCCTATAATCATATATCAAGGGAATGACGGGGTCTCCGATTTGTGAGAACAAGTGTTGTTGTTCGACCAAAGTGATGCATATAAAGGTAGTAAAGATGAAACGAGTGGAATTCATATACAACGATTTCAAAGTAAATATAGGTCTCGTTTGAGAAGTTAGCTATTTTAGTTGGCTTTTTAGCTATTTTATCCTAATTAAAAGAATTGTGTTTGAGAAGTTGGTTGGCTTATTTTTGTAGTTGATTTGATGGATATGAGAGAAAAAGTGAAATGATTATGGTTTTAATATGACATTTTATTTTATAGGCTATTTTAGCCTATTTTGTCTTGGTTGGCTATTTTAGCCACAAATCCTTTGCCAAACAGGGCCATAATGTCAGGCATCTACAGATCATGGATCTCATGGAAAAATGTCCACACATGACCGTATTAAATGGACAATTGTGAATAGTGAAGTATTGTAAATGAAAACAATAGCCAACTATACATTTCAATCTTTAATGCTTTGAAAGTAATGAATACTCACATGTGGCTTCAAATATGTACCTAGGAGGTATATAAAACTATATAACGTTCTAAAGACTTCCTTACAGTCTTCTATGTTCCCTGCAAAGAGTGAAACAAAGATTATAAGATTCTTTACAAAAGAGCATCAAGTTTTTCAAGTCCAAAAAACACACAGATAATGTTGTAAAGTAAGAGTAAAGCATCTAATACCAGGTATTATGTGGAAGCTAATACTTATGGCTATAATGAGAATACAAATGCTAATATTGATGTACAACATATTTGACTCATAATTATAGAGTAACAAGCAGATTTACAAAGGCTACTTGTGGGTTGTGACAAAAGAAAATATTATAGAAGAGGAGACTAGCCGTGAGATACGTCATTATTTGTTTTGTGATGACAAGTGTCCTTATTATGCCAAGAAATTACATAATGGTGGGTTCTTTTGCGAGCAATTGGAGGATGGGAATCATTCAAAATCTCGTGATATAGAACATATGGGTACTCTTCTAATCAAGTACTGGGATTCCATTCTCCAGTAAGAACACAAATCAGCCTAGTTTGAAACATCAAGCAACGTGGCATTAGTAGGATTGTTGAGTATGCCATAAATGACTCCTTACTTCACTGTTCATTCCAAATCAAGCTATCAACATTCTCTGGATGGAGAAGCAAATCTCCAAAAGGCTGCAACAGATTCTTTTTCCTCCTCTGCCTTCTTTTTTCCATTCAACTAGTAAGTAAACACTAGTTTCACATTCCTTTTGATGATCTACTACTTGTTTGAAGGAAATACATTTGTAGATCTGCTGAATGGCACACGAATTCTCCTCAACAACTTGTTAATAGAAATGGCATGAATTTGAAGTAACACATTTATAGAGGGAGGGTGTATATCCAGTTCAAGCTTTCTTTTTGGGTGTGTTTTTAATGACATGGTGCTTTAAGGTGGAGAGAGAGAGAGAGAGAGAGAGAATGTCACCCTCTTTTAATACTACTTTTTCTTCAATGCCAAAGATTTAATATACACACATATGGGTAATTTTTGTTCTTAGGATCTTAGCTCATTTACGCTAAATGAGCCATAGGGAAGATTCCTAGCTACATAGACTTGTAAGACAAGAGTGACTATATACTGCTTCACCCGTGTAATTCATCTAAAACTTTGATCCTAGATAAGATTTTGTTTAATTAGTCATATCCACATCATTTCCTAATGATAATATATAATTTTTAAGTAATATATTTTTCTTACACTTTTCCAAATATATACACAGTTATCCATTTTAATTATCTCGTTTCTAATTTCTAGTATTGTTTGGTGAAAAGTGAGATATCATTGCAAGATAATTGTTTGAGACCACACACTGATTCTTTTATTAATGCTTTGATCCTCCCTAGTAAATTCATATAGTTGCTCCATATAAAATTTTCCTTTTTCTTATTCAAGAATGCATCTTCACATCCATTTGGCTACAAGCTTTACTATCACTATATGAGATTTTATTTGAGTAATCTATCCCTAGCTTTTGCATATAGCCTTTTGCTACAAGCCTAGCCTTGTAATTATATAAAGAACCACCAGACTTTAGATTTTTTCTTCCTTGAGAACTTGTTGAATTTATTTTCTCTTTTTAAGAAGATTGGTAAATTCCCACACTTCAGTCTTATTGATTGAGTTTATTTCTTCTTCCCTCACCTTAGCCATTTAAATGAGTCAAGAGCTGCCATTGCTTCTTTATAATTTTAAGGCTTACTATATCCTTGGCAAACAAAACCTAATGATCTTTAAGCTTGGAAGGGGAAGCTTGCATTATCTTCATCTCACTAAACATGCCAACGTGTAGAAGATTTTTTTTTTCCTCTGGGGGCTAATGAGATACTTGTATTTGCAGAGGTACTTATCCTACCTATATATCTACAAGTGTTACTATTAATTTGAGAGTGTTTCCATGCTCATAATAGTAACGTTTTTCTAGAGGACTAACTTGTTTTGCCTCTTCTACAAAATTGTATCTCTGCTCTAGCCGCACTCACGTCTATCCTATTCTGCAAAGTAAATCAAATGTGGCACATAAGAAGTTCAAAAATAAGCAAATTTAAAGAAAGGGGAAAACTTGGAGCTTGGTTTGAGAGCTGATAAACTAAAGATAAAAGGGGCACAACACAGGATTTTTCACTTCAAGAAAGTAAGAGGGTCACTGCCACCTCTCTTAATAGACTTATTTTTCCCTTTCTTTCTTTCCTTGTTTCTGTATTTCATCTCTTTTTTCTTTTTCTTTTTTTCAGAGAGTGACCTCTCAATTCTCATAATATAATATTTTATCAATATCTTTCTACTCGAACTTGCTTTGATTTTAGCAGTATTTTTCTCTCTGTATTTTATTTTTTTGTATGCAGTTTCAAGATATACTAAACATGACCTATAGTGTGGTCTATGGGTTGCACTTGCACCCAAAGTTTTTAAAGGCGAATGCGTACCTTGAGGTGTTTTACCCCTTATGAGGCGAGGCGTAAGCATTTCAAATTTCAAATTTTAATATTTACTAAATAAATTAAATATTTTTAAATAGTTAAAAAAATAAAAACAAAATTAAATATAAATGTGTAAATACTTTTCACTTTAATGCGTTGAACATTTTACTGCATAGAAGGAAGTTTTCCTTCACTGAAAGAGAAATCGATGTTCTTAACTTAAGGTGTTTGAGCTTTTCACTTGACCATTAACTGTGTTTTTCTTAATTGATCATTTACTTAATTTTTCCTGTAGAATATAGTTGTAAAAATGAATTCTTTTTAATTTTTTATGTTTAACAATCTAATAGACTAAGTTTAACAAATGTCCAAGGCAACTTCTGCATGTACATACTCCTCACATGGTTATGTGCAAAAGGCGTAAAAAGCGCACTTAAGGAGCATGTCTCAAAGTATGATGCGCAAGCCTTTAGGGAGTGATGCCTAAAAATCAAAGCCTTGATGCGTTTTACCTTAGCCTCAAGGCGAGGCGAGCATCGAGGCGAGCCTCAAGAAAGCCTTTTAAAACTCTGCTTGCACCTCCATTAATGACGTTTAATTGTGAACTTCAGTAGGTCTATAGGAAAAATGTGGACTCCCATTTCCACTAGAGTTAGGACTAAAGCCTACATTCGTTTTTCTTTTCTTTCTTTTTCTTTTTTTTTCACTATTAAGATTACTTAGAAGTTAAGGTCAGAAGCTTTTACAGCTCTCTTAGTGCTGTGAGATACAGTTTTAATCTTATGTGATCACAACAGAATCCAACATGATGTCTAACTTCTGTTGTTTACTTAAACATTTTGTATTTTATTGGCCTTTCAACCTTCCAATCAAATTTGTTTCCATCTCTACTCCCTCTTTAAAATTCCATTTTTAGGAGCCCAAAGCCTTCCCCTCCACAAACATCCAACCCAGGCCCTAAAAGAACACACCACACCCTAATTATTGTCTCCGAAAACTGTTCCAAGCTCATAACAATCCCCAAATATTTGTCTCATGTATTTGTTTTTTTTTTGGTGGACACAATAGTCTTACCCTTCCTTACAATTGTAAAAACCAATAGTAGTTTCAACTTAATATATAAGAATCGGGTGCACTTTCCCATATCTTCCATAAAACTATAATCCTATAACCCATGAAGCACGGACACGGCAGAACTGGTGCCGTAGCGGTGTCGAACATGGGGCCACGCCATGGACACGCACTGGACATGCCATTTGGCGTGTCCCCTTTTTTCTTTTTTCTTTTTTTTTTTGGGTAGGGGACACGAAAAGTCCAAAATCGAATACCTAATCCGAAGAAATGGAAAAAGAAACCTAATCCAAAATCAAAAGAAAAATAAATAAGAGAGAGAGAGAGAAGAGAAACGAAGAACCTGTTCGAGGAAGGCATTTGATCGATCTCTCCATCAAGCTCCATCTCCATCGAGCACCATCTACAGTCTAGTAAGTCTCTCTCACCTCTCGTCTCTCTCTCTCTCTCGCGTTGATCGTCGTCTCCCTATCTCTTGTTCTGTCATTGTCGTCTCTCTTTCACGCTTCGTCTTCTGTGTCATTGTCTCTCTCTCTCTTTCTTGTCGTCTCTCTATCTTTTTTTTTTGAACTAGTCATCTATCTCTCTCTCTCTCTCTCTATCTCGTTTCTATCCTTCGTCTATCTATAATAAATATACTATTATATATCATTTGTCTATCTATAATAAATGTATAATAAATATATTATAGATCTCTTTAAATCAGTTTTTTTTTTTTTTTTTTCTATTTATTTATTTAAATGTAGTGACTTTTATATATATATTTGAATGTAGTGACTTTTATATATACATTAAATTAATATTAGTTTTATTAATTTTGATTGTTTGGTAACATAATATTAATTTACATAGCAAATACATATATATTTAAAAATAAATAAATAAATTTGCCATGTCCATGTCCCCATTTTTTTGAAATTGTCGTGTCTCGTGTCCATGTCAGTGTCCGTGTCCGTATTCGTATCCGTATCCGTGTCCGCGCTTCATAGCCTATAACGAAAGTCCTCCCAAATCTGCCTCTCCTTGTGATCATTTATCCGAGAGCAAAGTAGTAAATTTTGTAATCTCTAGCTCATCTAAATTCCTTGTTTCCCTCATTTTCCCATACTACATTGAACTTACATTCTGCATTGTGCCCCCACAACACCCCCTTCCCTTTTTTGTAATATGTTGCACTCTTGCTTCCCCAAAAAACCCTAGATTACCCTACCTGGTTTCATTTCCTAAAACTCCATAAATGACAAAGTACAAAATCTCATATTCCATTACGTCACTGTTTCAACTAATTACATAAAGCTATAACTCTTTTACATGGAGCTTTTGAATTATTTAAACTTTCTAGAAAAGCATAACTTAACTATCAAAAATACAATTAACTGAATGTCAAAAAAATTTGTTATTTGGTCTTAATAGAGAAAATGAATGCTCCTTACCTTCATTTATTAAATGGCATAGAGTAACAATATCACCACCAGCACAAAATGCCCGGCCACTTCCCTTCAAAAATAAAAAATTATGTTCAAGTTGCTTCTACCATAAATTAGCACATGTAAACAAAAAGAAATCAATAGCCAAGTGTGAGAAGAACGACCCAATTACTATATCATCAAAAACAGATTACCTTCAACACCACAAAACCAATGTCAGGGTTATCTTCCCAGGATGTGTACAACTTCTGTAACCTTGCCCCCTGGACACCACACACAAAGATCTCATGACTCATGCATACAATGTACACAAACCAAAACACTCAAAGAACCCAGATGATAAATTTTGAGATCTAACCCATTTCAGATCAAACACAAGCTAAATAGATACTGACAGTGCAGGGGTGAAGGGACTGAAGACTGATAGCCCAATACCCCCAAGGGACTCTTTAAATGAGACATGTTCACTATTATAGTTAGCATTATCATATTTTAGTCACTCCAATGGGCTAACTATTATAATAGCTATTTTAACAAAATTCTTCAATGCTAGTTACATTTAAAGAGCCTTGGGAGGCTCTTTAAACAGTGTGTATATAAATAGGTAAAAAAAAGATTAGTGTTGGAGTACACAAATAAAAAAAGGAATTAGGAAAAATAAAGAATTATCTTTTTTTATATTTTAGCTAGTAAAAAATGAAGAGTATGGTTGGAGTCTCATTCTCTGACTTGACCACACTTCTCCAAAACCTAACTCACAAGCATATCTCCAAAGCCTTTTGTTTCCCAAAAGGACCTAATTAAAAGAATAAAGCTTGGTAGCTCGAAATTTTTGAGGCTCGATTGGCCGAATTGCAAAATGACGTCGTTTTGCTTCTTTCTTCTTTTTTTTTTTCCTCTATTCTCTGAAACAGGGAAAAGAGAGAAGAGAGAAGAAAGAGATGCACGTCGGTGATGGCACGACGGTGGGTCTCTTCCTCCCTCTTCTCTCAACAGATCTGTGTGTATACACACAGATCTATGTGTATATTGTCTCTGATTTGGTTTTGATTTGTGGGTTTGTTTTTTATTTTGATTTGGTTTTGATTGTATACACAAATCAGTTGTTGTGGGTTTGTTTGAGGGTTTTTTTTTTAATTTTGATTTGTATATATACACAGATCAATTGATTTGGTTTTGGAACGTCATTCTAGTCATGTTTGAGAGAGAGAGAGAGAGAGAGAGAGAGGAAACTGTGTAGAAGGCAACGAAGGGAAAGGAAAACGGAAAAAAAAATAAAAAATAAAAAATAAAAAAATCGGGCCATTCGAGCCCTGGTTTTTCGAGCTACATAGCACGATTGTGATTAAAAAATTGCAAGCCTCTAAACCCTAAACTTGTCCCTTGCTCTGGCCCAAATAAAATCCCTCTGCAGTTTGTCAAACCTTTATGCTATTGAAGACATGAAATAAGTAGGCAAACTTAACAAGTTGCTCTAAATCATTGTAAGTCTTTTGCTTTTGAATAATATTGCATTTTCCATCATGCCGAATGCCTCCGAAATCTTTTAATGATAAAGAGTCCCAAACATTCCTTGCCTTAAAAAGGGTCATACCAAAGTAAAACCCAAATAAGTAACTAGCTAGGATTCCACCTTGCAACCCAGTAACGACACTAACTCCTCTACATTAGAGACATACCTCACTAAATGAATAATTGAATTTATATTCATGTGTATTATATATAGTTTTGTGTGAAGAGATACATATATGTATATATATATGAGAGGGAGATTTGTGCCAAACAATGGGCCGAGCTGAGCCAACACGGAATGTGGTGTTGGGCTGGGCGAGAAGAACCTGGGCCGCATCGTTGGGCCAGATTAGGTCCACGCTAGATGCAGTGCTGGTGCAGGACTACGGTTGTCCAAGATGCGTTTGGCCGAGCTGGACCAGCACGGAATATGGTGTCAGGCCGAGCTAGATTCACATAGAATATTATGTCAGCCGAACCCGGGCGAGCTGGATTAGCCGGCGGGCACCACTTCCCCAGCATTGAGGTCCAAGGCTGCGAAGTCGTGTGACGACCGAACTGCATCCTGTTCGGTCTACTATCACCAAGGCAGGCGGTCCTTGGGATCACGGTGTGCAGCCAAGCTGTCGCACAGTGCACCTACCCTCGGTCTATGCCGGGCGATCAGGGCTTTGTCTGAGCATACTACTCCTGATAGACCGGTCTGATTTAGCCCAGCATTAAGGGGTCGACGCAATGCGGGGTGTTCGCAAGTAATAGCCCGGTCGGGAATTCCACGTGGGCCAATAAAGAGAAGAGAGAAACCCACTCCTGGTATGCGTCAATACCGTTTGGCGGTGTGACAAACACTGTTTGGAGGTTTTGGTCTCTACACGTGTAAGACGTGTATAGGGGAGCACAACCACCTGTCCAGAGAAGGACAGCAGAGGTAGTGCACCCATAACTTCTGAGGCTACATGGCCAGCCTTGAAAAGGAGGAGCATGCAGATGTTGAAGGTAAGCAATTTGGTGCAACTCTCTCTCATGTGCTCTCCGCCTTCTCTCTTCTCCCAGCAAGCTAACTTAACCATCGGAGGGCTTTTCCGGCAAACCCACCCTCCGGATAGCTCACCTTTGTTTTGTTTACAGTACGACAAAGTTCTAACGGAGTGCGATGAGCTTGGAAGCAAGGAGGTACGGAGCGAGGCGAATATTTCTCTCCCGTACAATATACATCCATAAATCTTAGATATCTTGGTGAAACTTTTGGGTACTTGGGAAACATACTTAGTAAGAAACAATATAGATAAATTTTATAATAAATTTATTCACATTTTTGGGTCTTTATTGAATTTTGTTTACATTAAAATCTTTCAAGCAAGTACCAAAAAGATTGTATAGAGATATAAGGGGTAAGAAACAGACCACAGCAGTGTTGAGGGCATTGAGAACAGAGGGTCTATTGAGAATTGCAGTTCTGGACCAAGCTTTCCCTTCAACTAGAACCTGAAACAGTTCAAAGAGATAAGAGGGGTTTTAAAGAGAGAGTAAAAAGGGGCATGTGTGTGTGTGTGTGTGTGTGTGTGTGAGAGAGAGAGAGAGAGAGAGAGAGAGAACTCACAATATCGTCGAGATCATCGCTGAGGGCATTGTTGGAGGAGAGAGAGCTAAGGCTTCTGTAGTAGCCAGAGATGAAGCTAGAGCTGCGAAGACAACGCTTGATTAGAGATGCCGACTTCAAGCCCTGCATTTCTCTCTCTACTTTCCCTCCCTCTCTCTCTCGCCCAACTCCGAATTGAAGGTGGTTCTTGCTTGCTTTCTCAGTGATGGATGTGTTGTCAACTTGTGATTATTGTGATTAATGGGGTGTGTCTCTGGTATTTCTTTCATAGTTTTTTGGGGCAACTGTTGTCACTAGGGGTTTTTTTTTTTTTTTTCTCCAGTTATGCCAGAGACCCAAATAATTTACTAAGGATTTGTTTGGGTGTCCTAAATAAGTGTACTTTTTGTCTTTTTAGACTAAAAAGTTGAGAATAAAAATATAGATGTTTGGGTTAATTTTTTGACTTTTTATGAAAAAATGTGTATTAAAAAATTGTATAAATAAGTGTGTAGGAGAATATAGTGTGGTAGACGTACGGAATGGCAGGGTAGTCGGCTGGGTGAATACAGGGGAAAATATTGCCTCCTTTTCGGGCTTTGATTGAAAGGTGTTGCCCGTAGGGCCCCGCCACGGGTCCTATTTTTCTAATCGGAACCGTTCAATGTGTAGAACTCGTCGAGTACTATATTCTTGTAAAAAATCACGTTGATTGGATATCGATAGCTATCTGATCGTATTTGTTTTTTTTGTCAACTATTAACTATAACACCATCCATTTTTTATACAAAAATAATTTGATCATATAGTTAGCGATATCTGATAGACGTGATTTTTTACAGGCATATAGTACTAGACGAGTTCTACATATTAACGGTTCAGATTATCAAAACGGGACCCATGGTGGCCCCCATGGGCCCAACTTTACCATCCAACTTAGTACCCATAAACATGTAATTTTTTTTCTTTCACTGCAGTGGGGTTTGACATCAGTACAGTTGATGGGCAAAAAGTTGATTTGTATATGTATATTTGTATATTAATTTTTTTTTATTTTTTTTTGTGAATAGTGATAACTTTTTAAGTTTTTTTGTAACTTTTTGACTTTTTGATTTTTTCTAAACTTGCCGAACTAGCCCTAAATTTTTTACTAAACCTCTCATATGGTGTGGGACTCATACACATATGGGTTTATATGGATCCTATATCCATGTGAGAGATTTAGTAAAAAATTTGCTAAATTATTTAGGATCAATAACATTCTCTCCTTTTTTTTTTATAATGCTAGGAACTGAATTCATAACTTTCACTTGTTTGTTTGTGTGGTAAGAATTAAATTAATGAAATAGGAAGTTTATGAATAAAATAAATTTAATTTTTTTTTTTTTTATAGTAAATTTTGGATTGATAAGGATAATTTTATAATGTTGTTGTTATTATTTTTTTAATTAATTTCAGAATTTTTTAGCACGAAAATTATATTATTGTGTATTTTTTAGAACGTGTTTTGCGTGGCATCCAATGTGGGTGTAAAAATTTACTAATAGAATTAATAAATGGAGAAATTGCAAGAAAAATAAAAAGTTGAAGAAATAATTATAAAAATTGGTGGAATTTAAATAAGGGGGTTTATTTATAAATCTTACTTAATAGACTTATAATCCAATAAGTTTATAAAGTTTTTTTAGTGTTCCATCAAATCCAATATGTTTAGATTTTTATCACATAAGATCCTTTTTTTTTTATTTATAATTTTTTTAGAACTATAATACCTTTTTATTTTATTTTGATAATATGTAATATATGTTTTCCATTTACATTCTCTCTCTCTCTCTCTCTCTCTCTCTCTCTCTTGAATTTCCATATATATATATATATATATATCGATGCTCTATTCTACAGCTATCGCTCTAATCGAACCAAATCCAAGCTTGAAAAATCAATTGCCTTATTTTTCTCACCAAACCCATTTTGATTTTCTTCTAAATTCTTCAATTTCTTTACTTAATTCCCTATCCAAACCAGTATACTTTCATTTAGATTGCAATAACACTTTAACAAGGCTTGTACTCTGTAGTTTGAGATCGGATCATTTTATGATAACCTCATCCCAAAAATCCCAATTTGTTCATGAGTTCATCGTTGTGGTAATTGATTTTTTTTTTTTTTTTTTGGTGTGTGTGTGTGTATATTCAGTAGAGATATATGTGTATATATAGTTTTTTGAGAATTGAAGTCGAAAGTGTTTTCCAAATTGGTAAAAAATGTTGAGAAGAGTTGAAATTTGTAAAATGTATTGTGAAATTAGTGAAAATTGATTAGTGTCTTGTGGTATATAGAATCCAACTAAGGTTTGTAGATAAATTGATATGGTATTATAGTGTGTCTTATTGGTTGGATATTTCAGTGAATATGAACATTCACACCCATTGAAGTAATTGTTGTTGTGAATTATCAAATTTTAATATTTTGCATTTAGTAATATGAACAGTACAACATAGAGATATAAATGTTCACATCAACATTACATTTACCACAATGCACACTAAATCAATGGTTATGTGTACATAATAACAAGCAACTAGCAACAATGTGAATGTTCTTAGTGTTTCTATAATAGCAAAACAACATGAAAATATTAACAATGCATTACTCACAAATTACAATTAATGTTAATATTCACATTAAAAAATAGTAGTGCTAGTACAAACAACAATGTGTTATTTTGGTTACAAACATAGTGTGTACATAAAGATGTGAATGTTCACATTAATTCTGTAATACAAATAGGTAGTCGCACCAATCTCAATGTTCACACACTTGTGTGTATGGTTCCATGAGGGGATAATATTGTGTTGATTTAAATGCAGTTCATTACAGGTTAAATGATATTTTTGAATCATCTGCTCATGCATTTTTTTCTTTGATAATATTTGGACTATTTATTAGCTGATTTTGTCTTTGTCATTCGTTCCTTTTCTTCTTCTTTTTTTAATCCTAGAATAGAAGAGATTTTCTCCTAGAATGATGGAGAGATTTTCTCCATATAATAAGGGGACATTTTCTTTTGAAATGAGGGAGAGATTTTTTTCTCTAAAATTAGGGACTCTTGTTATTTTTATTTTATTATATTTTATTTTACTGTGTATTGGTTTCAAAATAGAAATACATGCAAAAAGTTTGGAAGGGTGATTTGGTCATATTATCCTAAACAAGACCTAATGGAATATTCAAAAAGAATATGAGTTAGATGGAACATAAGTCTTAAGAATGGTATTTACTAAAAAAGCTTCCTAAATATTTGCACAATATATAAAAAGAATTTAAAATATATATTGCAAAATTATGGTTCAGTGTATATTTTTGCCTCTCTTATATTTTTTCGATCAGCGACTACCTTTCCCTCACCATTTCCAAATGTTATTGGTTACCTGTTCCCCACACCCTTAGTTGCAATTGGCCATTTCTCCTCTAGTCCAACCTATTTTCTCAGCCCCTTCGATCGTCTTTTAACCCACTTATCTACCCATACCTTTCTTTTTTTCTTTTTGCCATTGGCTTCATCTCCAAAGCTCGCTCAACCCACCATCACTGCTACTACAACCTCCTTCACAAAACTTCCATCACTATCATTGCAAGATTGTAAGAGATATATATATATATATATATATACAGATCGTGTCATGATCTAGAGATTAAGAAATGTGATATGGAGAAACTAAGGTAACGTTTGGTTTACTTTTCAAAATTCAACTCTGTTTTTATATCATGATTTGGATGTAACATGTTAACGAAACATATTTTTAAAATACAACTTAAAATTACTTTCAAAACTCATCTGTTTTCTCTTCTTTTTTTTTTAAATAATATTATTAATCAATCAATCAATCATTTTTTCTCTCTCTTCTCCTCTCTTACTTTCTCTCATATTCTATATATTAATCAAAAAAAAAAAAATTTAAATTACAAATCATCCAAAAACTATTTTCAAAACTCATAACCAAATAAATTTTTTCTTTTCCAATCATAATTCAAAAACTCAAAACTCAAAACACAATTCCATACACAAATCATAATTCTAAAACTAAACCAAACGGGCCCTAAATATGTTTTTGTAAAGTGGGAAAGGAAAGGGAAAAGAGACAAGGAGACGATGGTTGGATGTAGCAATGATATAGGCTTCGCGATCTGGTTCGTTCTCTCTCTCTCTCAGCTTGTTGAAATTTAATCGTCTATAGAGATGAAATAGGGCATCAGGGAGGGGTGATGTGGTGAGGAGATGAAGCGACAATGGTTTGCAGAGGTTAAGGAAAGGTGGATGTCTTACCATTTGTGCGGGGTATGAGAAGGGCTTATAGCAACGAGAAGAAGTGAGAGAAGTGCTAATGGCAACTACAAGATGTAAGGATGGAGGAATGTGGAAGGCTAAGGACAGAGCATGGCTGCAATAGAAAAATGTGGAAGAGGACATGTCGATACTAAAAGGGGTTACTCGGTGTCGAATTAAGGTTTTTAGAGAGTGGGAAAATGAAAGGAAGATAAAAAAAAAAAAAAAAAATAAGGAAGAAGAAAATGGCAAAAATGTACATTGAACCATGATTGTGCCAAAAAAATAAAAAAATCATGTATCATGCAAATATTTTTAATTTGATTATGCAATTATTTCTTCAACCTTCCATTTTTCAACAATTTCCCCTCAATTAATTGATTTGAATCGATCCAAATGGTATGATTTTATTTTGCTTTTTACAAAACTGGTTTAATCGACATTAAAATAATCAATAATTATCTCCAAAAAAATTGTTCCGATCCGTTCTTTATATTTTAATAATAATAAGATTTAGTAAGTATAACATATTGGTAAAGATTATAATTGTGTGTACCATATACAATTATCACTAAAAAAGAAAATAGTATAGTTGCATATTTTTTGAGTCATAACTAAAAGAAAAAAAATTATAACCAAACACTACGTAAAATATAATTAAAAATCTCATGAGTCATAACTAAAGAAGAAAATTGGTCACAACTAAATAATAAAATGACATAATTAGAGGTGCATATGATACACCCCTTTTAAGAGATGTGTATATTAGAATTTCCCTAACAATATTTATATGTTTATTTGTTTTGTCAAAAACTATTAATTCTTTCTTCTTCTTCTTTCATTTTTTTATTTTATTTATTTATATATATATATACAAAAAAATGTGCTTTGATAGAAAATGTTTCCTTAAATACACTAACAGTCCTTATAGTTTGGGACGTGTCACTTTGATCCATAACTTTTCAATTGTGATACATTTGATCATGAATTTTTAATTTTGTTTCAAACAAGGACAATTAAAGATGTTTCATTTGCAAACTATCCATTTCAAGTATAAAGTTGTCATGCAACTTATTTTGTGTTAATTAACTTATATGTTGTTTGAAAGGTAATGACTTTTTTTTTTTTTTTTAATGAATAATGTTGGAACTTTCTTTGTTATAAAGTTCTGTTTAGTCTGGTTTTCATAATCTATTTTTAGAAATTTTTTCTAATAAACTAAAAATTAAATCGGTGATTTTTTTTAAAAAAAAAACACATCATTTTTATATAATTTTATCGTTTAGGAGAGTAAAAATATTTTTTTCCATTAAATTAGTTTCTATTTTTTCAAAAGTCAAACATAGTGACAACTTTGGTGTTATTATTAAACCAATCCATTAAATTAAAAAATCCAAAACTAAAATATTTCATATTTTAAACATATTGATTATATCGCCTAATAATCATCAATTACATGATAACAATAAAAAAAATATCCGTTAACAATAAATACAATCATTTATTACATGCTAACCATCTAAAAATATCAATAAAAACAACCACCTAGTATATGATCATCATCTAAACACATATTAAAAATTAATTTGGTAAAAAAATAAAAAGACTTATTCTTTTTACATAATTTTATCTGGGGTGGGTAGAAATAATTTTTAAAACTTCAAAAATAATTTTTTGACATTTATTTTTATCAAACTAATTTATATTTTATTAAATTGACCATTTTGTCCTTGAAATGGAACAACGGTATTTTCAATTGTCTTTATTTGAAATGAAATTCAAAATTCATGATAAAATGTATCATAATTGAAAGATCAGAGACTAAAATGACACAAGTTCCAAATTACATGAACCATTAGTGTAATTCACCCTATGTTTAATTACATCTTTAAAATTTATGCATTAGTAGTGATGGTGATGGTAGAAGTGAGGGTGATGGGAGTGGTAGTGATAGTGATAGAGTAGGTGGATAGTAGTGGCGGCGGCAACGACAATGATAGTGTGCTGGTATTATTAATGGTAATGTAACGATAATGGTAAGATTTTAATTATTTTTCATTAATTTTTTGTTATATCAAATGAGGAATGAGGTTTAGGTGGTAACTTTGCAAAATGTTATTCTTCACTGAATTTGTATTTTATCGCATAAATCACAAAACACGACGAAAATTTCATATCATTCGATACATATGGTCAGACAAGTTCCAGTTCTACTGTACTAATGCATTCCAGTTCTACTATTTTAACACGAGTTGTTTGCATTTGGCTTACCTCGAATTAAATATGTGTCAAGATATAAAGAGATTATATATTTATTTTAAAATGTTAAAATTTAAATTACACAATGTAATAAAGCACAAATGTTAAAGTACTTTAAGATTTTTGCTTAAATGTTAATCGGCTTAGTGGTGCTCTTTAATTAATAAATCACGAGAATTTTATGTTTTATTTATAAATGACAAGAAACTTACGTGTACATGGGCTGGATCTAGGGGTACGGAGAGAGGCAATCGCACGCCCCAATTTTTTAAAAATTATATATTATACTAGTAATTAGTAAAATAATTTTAAATTGAGGTATTTTACACTTTCAAAATTTCAGTAATTTGCAAAGTCTAAATTATTCACATTACAAAATTTTAAAATATTTTTTGAATTAAGTTTTATCAAATATTAATCTATTCTATTTGTTATATGTATTATTTGTTATATTTTTATATTATTTAAAGTTACTTGTATTCTTTTATTTGTGTTTATTTGTTACTATTCTTGTTTTCTGTTCATATGTCATTTATGTTTTTTTTTTTTTCTTCTTTTATAAATCATTCTTTAATTTGCTTATGCATCTTATTTTGCATTCATTCTTGTTTGTTCATTCTCTAGAAATAAGAATATTGTTTGGAAATAAAAATAGTCTACTTCAACGTGACATTCTTAAAATACGTTAATAAAATTTAATACCGTTTATTGAAACGGATTATTATTATACTCATAAAGATATACATTTTCAATTATAATTTTTTTTTCAAAACTAAATTGCGTAAAAGATGGAAGATGATTTCGTAACAAATTACTTGATCATATTTATTGAGAAAGATATTAATCAAGGTTTTGATATCAAGTTTATCATAGATGCTTTTATATATATTATAAAAGCAGCTCTGATATGGAGCTCGAAATTTAGGGGCACTAATGCCCCGAATTTCTATATCAGGTAAAAAAAAAATAAAAAAAAAAAACAAAGTTACTAAAACAGGAAATTAGTGCCATTAGTGCCAGCAGTTTTAGAGCCACAAATCATTTTTCTTATAAAAGTGCCGACTATAACATTTTCAAATACTTAACTTCATTAGACGGATACATAGTAATAGTTAATATTTTGTTAAGTTAATGCAGTCAAGAAATATGTCCAATTATATTTTTGTTCTCAATTATGTTGACAAAAAATGTCTGATTAATAGTAATATTATTCATTTTTTTATACATCAAAATTTAAAATTTTATAATAATTTTTTTCGATAAAAAGTTGAAGAAATATCATTTTACCTCTCAAACTTTCACGCGTTTTTTAATTTGACCCCTCAGACTTTGATTAATATGAATTTTACACCCAAACTTTCAAAATTTTAATTAATTTGACCCCTGTTGTCACATTCCGTCTACAATTAGACAGAACGTGCTGACGTGACACTAAAGTTCATTTGAAACTTCATTTTACCTCCTAAACTATACCTTAAAAATCAATTTGCCTCCCAAATTAAAAATCAATTTGCTTCCCAAACTATATCTTAATAATCAATTTAGCCCCCACATCAGCACATTTCGCTCAATTGTAGACGAAATGTGACGGTATGGGTCAAATTAATCAAAAATTTGAAAGTTTAGTTGTAAAATTGATATTAATCAAAATCTAAAGGTCAAATTAAAAAATAGGTGAAAATTTGAGGAGCGAAATGATATTTTTTTTCTAAAAAGTTGTACGTATTTTGCCCCCTCAAAACTTAAATCCTAGATTCATCCATGTGTGTACATTGATTAAATATAAATTTAAGCATAAAACATTTTTAAAAATATAAATTTATTTAAAATAAATTTGTAAAAGTAAAGTTATAAACTTTTTAAATATTTTAAGCATAAAAATGCAATTATAAGAAAAAAATTGTAAATTTTCATTATGCAACAGAACGATCTTAATATTCATCCACTCCAAAAGAGAGAGAGAGAGAGAGAGAGAGAGAGATCAGGGCAAAACATAGAAGGCTTTGAATTCTTTTGGTTTCCAATATCCTTCTGCGAATTCCCAACACTTTCGGCTTAAGAAAACATAAAACAAAAATGAGGAGCACATTCTCAACTACATGAAAGCTTGCGCTGTTTGATGGGTAGCTCTAGATCAGGCTCAAATTCGCTCAGGGGTGAAAAATACTGATCTACCATGTCCTTGGATACTTGTTCCAAATTCGGAGGGTTCCACTGCAAATTTTGAAGAAAACAAAAAACATGGATAATAATCAAATTCTGCTAACAGTGCAGTTGAATGCAAATATTTTGAGGGCACAACATGCCATGTAGGGTTTTGATACTCAAATGAGAAGTGCCCATTATCCCAGAGCACACCCGTCACTCCTGGACCATTCAATGCACAAGACTGGGCATCATGTCATGTCGTGAGATGTTGGGTCGTATTCATAACTCAATTCGTTTATTGTGTATTATTCTATCTTATTATTTTTGGTATGTAGTTAGTTAGTGTCGTATTAGAATGTCACATCAAGATTTTCAACCTTAGTTAAAAATGCCATGTGTATGGAAAATTTTATTTTTTTCTCTACAAGTTAAATTTCATGAACTAATCTCCCATGGATGAAATTATTCAAAAAAATATTTGATTTCAACTCAGTTATATTTTCCTAATTTATAAAACTATATCCTATCATTATATTTTTATACTAGATTGACTCTAAAATAATAGACAAAAAATACAATACCTTAAATTTAAAAAAATAAATAAATTCATATTAGCCTTAAAATCTTACTTTGCATACTTTTTAATAAGATAGATGGACTTACATAAGGGATTCAAAAAATGTCAAGTCACTCTTCACTGGAAAAAACATTAAAATGTGTAACTATTTTTTTATTAAATGGGCTATTCATGTCAACTTCATGTTATATAGATTCGACACTAACTTCACCCGTTTAATATTCATGTTATTGGGTCATGTCATATTCATGTCAAAAAATGATCAACTCTAACCTACCAAGTTTGTGTCCATTCGTGTTGTGTTGAAAATTCTCACCCCTAACTCCGGCTTATAGCAGGGTATGAGAGAGGTAGTAGATAGGCAGCTTTATCCCATTTTTTGTGTGGAGATTCATGCAACTCAAATCCAAGCCATAAGGTTGAGGGTGAAGAGCATTTTCCATCGAGGTAGGTCACGACCTCCATATATATATATCATTTGATTATCAAAAGCTACCTTGCTAATACAATTTACATCATTGATACCTTGGGTGCCATGTCCTTGTCCACCACTCTTGCCCGAACCCCCTGACGAGGAAATACAAGAACAATATTTAGTTAAAAAGGTCAAAGAATACTTTCCTATCAAGTCAAGCTCAAATGGTATTACTACCTCACAGAAGTCGTTAGAAATCTGTTTAGAGATTCCTTGTAAGGACATTCGATACTCACGAACCAGGCACTGATCGAGAGTCTGAAATCTACCTTCCCGTATCTAAAACAGACATTAATTAAGGATCAAGACATAAATAAAAGAGTACCTTGTTAGAACCAAGCCGGATGAAAAACAAAAGGCAC
Source organism: Camellia japonica (assembly GCA_030407325.1). Lineage (NCBI taxonomy): Eukaryota > Viridiplantae > Streptophyta > Magnoliopsida > Ericales > Theaceae > Camellia > Camellia japonica. Next base: position 125,051,970 of record JAPPVO010000019.1, on the reverse strand, counting down.
TCACAGATCTTAAGGAAACCTTCAAGCTTAATGGCGAGCAATGTTGTAGTTTCTTTAGGGTTGAAGTACACCAGTCATCATGTGTTTTCGCTGCCTCACTTTCCTGAAAAAATATTTATTTGGAAGCATTATTTTACAAAAAATTGAATGGTATAATTTCAAAGATTTTCCACTTTGTTTCCTCAGATTTTATCATAAATGTATGGAAAATGGAATTAAGCAGTTTTTATGGCATAATGTTACTAAGCTTTCCAGGAAAAATTAAACAAAAAGGGAAGTTCTATTGGGACTGAAGAATTATGCAAAAAAAGTCCTATGCTTACCAAAGCATCGATGATTTCTTCAACTGTGTCATGGCTGAAACATTTGTCAAGTGTTTCAATCCTAAGAAAATGAGAGAATAAAGGACCAACTAAATTAAGATTGTCATAGACAAAATTTACTAAAGATGTTTATCCAAATGACAAGATCAAGAGTATGGGGATGACAATTTAATTTTTGTTGGTTGTCTGAAAATTCTTGAAAGAACAAAGGCTTCATTAGACAAAGTGTCATCTGGCTCTAATTAACCCAGATGAAAGTAAAGCCAAAATAAAAAATCAAAGTGTTGCTGTTACCAGTCCATGAACAAAGAGATGGAACAAAATGATTCAGGTCAATTTTGGAAGAAATCCAAATCCAAATCCAAATCTAAATGGCTTATCTAATGTGATTGGGATTGATTGATTGAGGCTCCATTTGGAAGCCCTTTGAAAACCACTAGTTCAATTTTTTGCTTGATAAAATTACTAGTTTAATTAGTTTCCTAGTGTTTGATGGAATACAACAAAAATGGAGCCAACTTTAAAATGGAGACATCAACCCAAAAAATGCATATAAAAAGTTGAGTACAAGTAAAACAGGCAGCTAATGAAATTAAGAAAATCTAGTAATTTCATTAGAATTCTCATAGATATTAGTTGTTCTTCCATCCTAAATCATAATGGGGGATTTGGTTCTACCATGAAGATGAAATCAATCCCATTTATTTTCCAAAAGAAATTAAGGAAAATCATTCTTTAGAATACAAAACAGGAATAAAGATAGGAATTACCACGAACATTGATGATAAAAATATAAATGATGTTCTTTGAAATACCTTAATGATGGCAGACATGATTTAAACTAAACTAATCACATTTGCTTCCAAAATGCCACCCCCAAAACACGTAAAGCACTCACTTCAAACAGAAAAAAAAACACAAAGCAGTGAAGTGATTACAGTTCCATATGATGTTAGAATGCCCAAAAATTATCACCTTTCACAAAACTACATCAAATGGTTCTTCAAAACTCTCTTAAAACACCATTTTGCCTACTGTAACCTCCAAAAGAAATTTCCTACCAAGTCAAAATGTCTTAATATAGTTACATCTATGAGAAAGAAAAGAAAAGAAGAAAAGATTATACCTGTGAAGTACACTCGCCCTATCAGGATAGACAATATTGCTATACTTGGCTAGAGAAGTTTCAACAACGGAAGGATCATCGGTAACCAGTTTTCCAAGTTGTTCCTCAATTAATGGAAGCCTCTGTCAGTGAGGAGGAATTAAATAAAAAAAAGGAAAGAAGAGAGAGAGAGAGATCAAAACTGCTATAAAGCCCAAAGAAACAAGTATACTGCAAGAGCAAGGCAAATGGTCCAGCGGAACTAACTGCAGAGATTGAATAGTGCGTAGCAAGTCCACAGCTAATCAATTCGACTCCATTCAGTTTGTCTCCCGTGAGAGCCAAATACTCCCCTGCAAATTAAACACACATTACATTATAACCAGAGAAATCTTACATCAATTTCATTAACTCATGAATCAGATGGCCTAGCTAGTTTAGACAATGAATTATCAATGTTTCATTTGGTTTTTTAAGTGAAGTAAATCGGTAAGGTGACAAGAAGGGTGGTGGGTCAAGTACACAGGATGCAGTTCAAAATTTACAATCTCTACCATCAGCTCACAAATCCAGTCTGTCTTCACAATATCCAAAAATTCTGAAGGAACTAAGAAGTGATTTAAATTTATCCATCATTAGAGACGTTTTAGGAAAGAGCAATTCATATGCATATTCAAGAGAACAAGATCCCAACAAATTGCCCTTATCTGGACTTGGTCAAGTTGAAACTCCTAAAACAAATCAAAATTAGATTCCCAGACATATCTTTCCAAATTATACAACCACAAATGGTTCTTCTATAGTGTCATGACAATTGTACTAATTAAAACAAGTTGACAATGCGTAGAAAAATAAAATACAAGGCAAATTATAAAAACTAACCCAAGTGACCAGGTAGATGTGAGAGGTAAAATGATGCCCCGCCATCAGGATGGAAACCAATTAGTGTTTCAGGTGTAGCAAAAACCTGCATTTGTAAGGGCAAAATATAACAAAATCCCTCAACGGCTGGATTATATTCGAACAAAGAAAATAAATAGGTAAAATTGAATATTAACATCACCACAAAGTGGAGAAAATTAAAACTATCAAATTCTTATTCTTGAGTCCAATTTTTGCAAGCGATCGTATTGCTTCCACTAAATGAAATGAAGTAAATACATGTGATAGGCAAACCATAAACCTATTGAATGAAAAGATGATAACTCAACAAGCCTTTATTCCAATTACTTGGGGTCGGTTAAACAAAAAGATGATACAATTCACAATAAACAAATAAAAATGGAAGTAAAATAGAAAATACCACGACCTGCATTACACGAGAAAAAGTTCAGTAACCATGATCATATGGTGAGAGACGAGTCCACATGCAGGGGAATCAGTGCAGTTAGTCCAAATTAGATCTTATGTTCTGAGTTTTTTTAATATGTTAATCGAAAATCAAATATGAAAACCAACCCCATTCAAAAATATATGTGGAACTTCCTCAAGCTTTGCAAAATCATTTACAGTTTACTTGAGCAGAGGAAGTGTACAACAAAACCATTACATCATCAATATAAACAACTAACAATAAGAAAAGGAAACAAATAATATTCACAAGGGTCTCTGATACATACAGTTTTATCAGTTGCAACCTTGAATGTCCCAGGTATAGAAAAACCAGCTCCACCACCCATAGTAATCCCATTCAAAAGTGCCACCTATATGAAGATTACAAACGTACTACTGTAATTATAAAGGTTAACACTGTCAAATGAAAGAGATCACCCAGAATCCCATCTACATGATTTCTTTATCCATTCTATCAAGGGTCAAACCAGTAATAAACAGTAGCTTTTATATTCCCCTTCCCTTATCCCCCAAAATAATAACTTATACAGGCCATAAGAAGTTTAAGAAAAATTGGACTCCAATAAGAGAAAAAAACTGGAAAACATGTTGCTTTCAAGGCAGAGACCACCATCTCATGATCAGGTTTTAGTTCACGTCTACTTGTATTTCATTGTTTCCTTAAGGTGACATGCCAATGATCCAGTTTTATATGGGATTCTTTTGGGCCTTACATTATTGGATATTATTTACATTTGATCTTTATTTGGTTTATATAGGTTTACAAACATTGTAGTTTTATTATTATTTTTATATTTTTGGGTCAGGTAAGTATCAATTACCTTGTTGAGGTAGAAGATCTCTAATAGCTTATACATTCAAATGTTAACCTTTCAAATTTGATAGAGATCAATTTAGTGAACTTTCGAAAGTTTCTGAAGCTATTTAGAATCATATTTGTCTGATATAATCATAACAGCATGTGACGCCTAAAGGGTTCTTCTTGCTCTTTTCTCATTCTCTACAAGCAGACCTTTTTGATAGTTACAATCAACAACTAATTATGTTGATTCTTGAACCTAAATGCCTACATCCATAAGTCTTATCCTTTGCCTACATTACAGGCATTTTCACTAAAACCCAAAATCCTAAAACAAGTGTTGTTCTGAAATTCTAGCAGTGTTTTCCCAATTTGCAACAACCAAGAATGTCCATACCAAGCCAATTTCTTTAAAACATTTAAATGTGGAAAAAGCTACATAAAATCCTATTTCTTGCCTCATTTTCTCAGTCATAGACACATGTGAATGGTCCCATATGCATTATTGATGTGGGCCCCATTACTTTGTCTTGGAGTGAGAAAATGTGGTAAGAAATGGGATTATGTATAGCATCACTCTTTAAATGGAACAGCCAATATAACAGAAACCAGACCTTTTTTTTCTGTTTTGGTAAGTAGAAGTATTGGTCCTGTTTGGTAGCCACTTATAAGTCAACATATTTAGCTTATTTAGGGTTGGTTTGGGGTGTCCTAAAAAAGTGCACTTTTTGTCTTTTTACGAAAAGATGTGCAGAAAAGTAGAGAGGTGATGTGATGGAAAAAAGATAAAAAGATAAAAAGATGGATTATATAGTAGATCCCAAACTAGGCCTTAATTAAAAAAAAGTTGACTAATGGTGTTTGGTTGCAATTTTAGATTATAACTTATTTGACTTTTTCAACTTGTCAAGTCAAAAAAAAAGTGAGATTTTCTTCAGCTACAATTCATAGCTTTTTTAGCTTATTTGAACCTCCTAAATAGGTATGGACAAAAGAGACCCATCTCTTTTGCTTTAATTATAACTTTTGAGGATATCTTGGACATTTGCATAACAACTTTTTTAACTAAATAGGTTCAACTTTTTTTTTCATAGATTATGAAAAGCTGCGCCAAATAGATTTACAACTTATTTAAATCTTTCAAACTAATAATTGAAAAAGCTATAATCATAAAAGCTAACTTATAAGTGATACCAAACGGGACCATTATAAAACAAAATGCAGAAAAAGGGGTGAACCCTGTACACTCAACCAAAATACTCTATACACCTATGGGCATGCGCACCCAAGAGTTCCGCCTAAAATCCTCTCTGCCTTGAATTGAAAAGCCTAATCCACACTTCTCCTTAAAATCCAGGTATTAAGGAGAGGGAAACTGGAGTTTTATAACCAACACAGATGGGACACCTCCAGGCAGCAATGTGGGACACATTCCAACACATCCTCCTAAACCACAACATCCAGTAGCCGGACAAATGGCACACCCATCACAAGCCCACTAAGCTCTAATACCAAATTGAAGCCCTTGGCTACCAAGCGAGCTTTTAACAGAGCCATTAGCTAGATACTTAATAGTGAATACCCATTTGCAACCCACAGTATTCTCGCTAGACGGTAAAAGAACCAGATCCCAAGTATGATTCTATTCTAAAGCTGTTATCTTAGTCTGCATAGCCTCCACCCATTTTGGATTCTAAAGGGCCTCTAACACAGAACGAGAAATAGCCTCTGATTCAAGCTTGCCAAGAAAAGAGCGATAGGTAAGGGAGACCCTGTCACGGAGAAAGTACACTCTTGATCTACTTCAGGATACTGGTATGTTGTAAACCAGCTTCTATTCCTATGGATCCCAATGTCAAGCTCACATAAGAGTCTAGCGAGTTGCTAGAGGATCCAGGCATGTATCAGCGTCTTGTTGGGCGTCTAATTTATTTAACTAACACTAGACCTAACTTAACATTTGCGGTCAGTGTTGTTAGTCAATTCATGCATGCACCTTGTACAGAACATCTTGATGCGGTTCATCACATTTTGAGATATTTGAAGACCTCTCCTGACTTGAGATAATTCTTTTACAGCCGCTCCTCAATCTGAGCTCTCTTGTTTCACTGATGCTGACTATGTAGGATTCAAAACTAATCGACGTTCTACTTCTGGCTTCTGTACTTTCTATGGTGATCATCTTATATCATGGAAGAGTAAGAAGCAGACAGTTGTTTCTAGATCTTTTGCAAAAATTGGTATCAGAGCTTTGATTAAGAGAGGTCTTAGGTTCAAGTCTATTCGTTAGCATTTGGTATTATGTCCCCGTTTGTTTGCTTATCCTTCTATTTGGTTCTCTGTTTGTCTCTCCACATGCAAGACAGGGTTGCACGTGAGGGAGGGTGTTAGATAGCTTGATATACATTGTTGGGAAAATTTCCTAACAGCTTAGGCTTCTAGAAAAATTGATAACTTAACACCTTGAACTGACTCGCCTCAGATTGGTGACATGGCACAATGTCCACCACATTCCTACCAACACCAACTATCCACTTCTGAAAACCAATACCTCCGCACACAACTCCATAGCATCCTTTCCATGCTCCACTGTCTCTCTCCATTCTGACAGCCAATCAACGATTTCTTCAACCAACAAGCTATTCTCGACCCTACTTGAGCCCAAACCAAATTTGGAATGTCAATAGCCCTGCAGTAAATTCAAATAGATGTTGTCTATAATGAACACTAGAGTGCACCAGAGATGGACCCTCTTCGTTGTGCCTTTGTCCACTTCGATGTAGGCCCCCCACAAGAAGCTTGCACAGCCCTAAGCACTTCCCCATCCCATAAGTGAGTTGGCAGCCCCATCAATCTAATTTATACCTCTTATGTTCTCTAGTCGGGTCCACTAGTCTAATAGAACCATTTGGATCACGAAATATTCATTGTTTGTCACAAAACACGACCAATCAATTCAAGAGAGGGGAAGATGGAACAAATAGTGTGCTCCCACATATCAATCACTTTACTCTCATCCGGACCCTCGGAACTATGGAAGCCCATTCTATAGTTCTCTCGTCTCCATCAAGTCTTGCTCCCACCCCTGCACTTTGTCTACTGAACAAGGGAAAAGACCACAAATTCACATGAACCCTATAATCATATATCAAGGGAATGACGGGGTCTCCAATTTGTGAGATGAAAAGCGATTGCATGATTGCACAAGTGTTGTTGTTCGACCAAAGTGATGCATATAAAGGTAGTAAAGATGAAACGAGTGGAATTCATATACAACGATTTCAAAGTAAATATAGGCCTCGTTTGAGAAGTTAGCTATTTTAGTTGGCTTTTTAGCTATTTTATCCTAGTTAAAAAAGTTGTGTTTGGGAAGTTGGTTGGCTTATTTTTGTAGTTGATTTGATGGATGTGAGAGAAAAAGTGAAATGATTATGGTTTTAATATGACATTTTGTTTTATAGGCTATTTTAGCCTATTTTGTCTTGGTTGGCTATTTTAGCCAAAAATACTTTGCCAAACAGGGCCATAATGTCAGGCATCTACAGATCATGGATCTCATGGAAAAATGTCTACACAAGACCGTATTAAATGGACAATTGTGAATAGTGAAGTATTGTAAATGAAAACAATAGCCAACTATACATTTCAACCTTTAATGCTTTGAAAGTAATGAATACTCACATGTGGCTTCAAATATGTACCTAGGAGGTATATAAAACTATATAACGTTCTAAAGAATTCCTTACAGTCTTCTATGTTCCCTGCAAAGAGTGAAACAAAGATTATAAGATTCTTTACAAAAGAGCATCAAGTTTTTCAAGTCCAAAAAACACACAGATAATGTTGTAAAGTAAGAGTAAAGCATCTAATACCAGGTATTATGTGGAAGCTATTACTTATGGCTATAATGAGAATACAAATGCTAATATTGATGTACAACATATTTGACTCATAATTATAGAGTAACAAGCAGATTTACAAAGGCTACTTGCGGGTTGTGACAAAAGGAAAATATTATAGAAGAGGAGACTAGCCGTGAGATACGTCATTATTTGTTTTGTGATGACACATTTGCGAGCAATTGGAGGATGGGAATCATTCAAAATCTCGTGATATAGAACATATGGGTACTCTTCTAATCAAGTACTGGGATTCCATTCTCCAGTAAGAACTCAAATCACCCTAGTTTGAAACATCAAGCAGCGTGGCATTAGTAGGATTGTTGAGTATGCCATAAATGACTCCTTACTTCACTGTTCATTCCAAATCAAGCTATCAACATTCTCTGGATGGAGAAGCAAATCTCCAAAAGGCTGCAACAGATTCTTTTTCCTCCTCTGCCTTCTTTTTTCCATTCAACTAGTAAGTAAACACTAGTTTCACATTCCTTTTGATGATCTACTACTTGTTTGAAGGAAATACATTTGTAGATCTGCTGAATGGCACACGAATTCTCCTCAACAACTTGTTAATAGAAATGGCATGAATTTGAAGTAACACATTTATAGAGGGAGGGTGTATATCCAGTTCAAGCTTTCTTTTTGGGTGTGTTTTTAATGACATGGTGCTTTAAGGTGGAGAGAGAGAGAGAGAGAGAGAGAATGTCACCCTCTTTTAATACTACTTTTTCTTCAATGCCAAAGATTTAATATACACACATATGGGTAATTTTTGTTCTTAGGATCTTAGCTCATTTACGCTAAATGAGCCATAGGGAAGATTCCTAGCTACATAGACTTGTAAGACAAGAGTGACTATATACTGCTTCACCCGTGTAATTCATCTAAAACTTTGATCCTAGATAAGATTTTGTTTAATTAGTCATATCCACATCATTTCCTAATGATAATATATAATTTTTAAGTAATATATTTTTCTTACACTTTTCCAAATATATACACAGTTATCCATTTTAATTATCTCGTTTCTAATTTCTAGTATTGTTTGGTGAAAAGTGAGATATCATTGCAAGATAATTGTTTGAGACCACACACTGATTCTTTTATTAATGCTTTGATCCTCCCTAGTAAATTCATATAGTTGCTCCATATAAAATTTTCCTTTTTCTTATTCAAGAATGCATCTTCACATCCATTTGGCTACAAGCTTTACTATCACTATATGAGATTTTATTTGAGTAATCTATCCCTAGCTTTTGCATATAGCCTTTTGCTACAAGCCTAGCCTTGTAATTATATAAAGAACCACCAGACTTTAGATTTTTTCTTCCTTGAGAACTTGTTGAATTTATTTTCTCTTTTTAAGAAGATTGGTAAATTCCCACACTTCAGTCTTATTGATTGAGTTTATTTCTTCTTCCCTCACCTTAGCCATTTAAATGAGTCAAGAGCTGCCATTGCTTCTTTATAATTTTAAGGCTTACTATATCCTTGGCAAACAAAACCTAATGATCTTTAAGCTTGGAAGGGGAAGCTTGCATTATCTTCATCTCACTAAACATGCCAACGTGTAGAAGATTTTTTTTTTCCTCTGGGGGCTAATGAGATACTTGTATTTGCAGAGGTACTTATCCTACCTATATATCTACAAGTGTTACTATTAATTTGAGAGTGTTTCCATGCTCATAATAGTAACGTTTTTCTAGAGGACTAACTTGTTTTGCCTCTTCTACAAAATTGTATCTCTGCTCTAGCCGCACTCACGTCTATCCTATTCTGCAAAGTAAATCAAATGTGGCACATAAGAAGTTCAAAAATAAGCAAATTTAAAGAAAGGGGAAAACTTGGAGCTTGGTTTGAGAGCTGATAAACTAAAGATAAAAGGGGCACAACACAGGATTTTTCACTTCAAGAAAGTAAGAGGGTCACTGCCACCTCTCTTAATAGACTTATTTTTCCCTTTCTTTCTTTCCTTGTTTCTGTATTTCATCTCTTTTTTCTTTTTCTTTTTTTCAGAGAGTGACCTCTCAATTCTCATAATATAATATTTTATCAATATCTTTCTACTCGAACTTGCTTTGATTTTAGCAGTATTTTTCTCTCTGTATTTTATTTTTTTGTATGCAGTTTCAAGATATACTAAACATGACCTATAGTGTGGTCTATGGGTTGCACTTGCACCCAAAGTTTTTAAAGGCGAATGCGTACCTTGAGGTGTTTTACCCCTTATGAGGCGAGGCGTAAGCATTTCAAATTTCAAATTTTAATATTTACTAAATAAATTAAATATTTTTAAATAGTTAAAAAAATAAAAACAAAATTAAATATAAATGTGTAAATACTTTTCACTTTAATGCGTTGAACATTTTACTGCATAGAAGGAAGTTTTCCTTCACTGAAAGAGAAATCGATGTTCTTAACTTAAGGTGTTTGAGCTTTTCACTTGACCATTAACTGTGTTTTTCTTAATTGATCATTTACTTAATTTTTCCTGTAGAATATAGTTGTAAAAATGAATTCTTTTTAATTTTTTATGTTTAACAATCTAATAGACTAAGTTTAACAAATGTCCAAGGCAACTTCTGCATGTACATACTCCTCACATGGTTATGTGCAAAAGGCGTAAAAAGCGCACTTAAGGAGCATGTCTCAAAGTATGATGCGCAAGCCTTTAGGGAGTGATGCCTAAAAATCAAAGCCTTGATGCGTTTTACCTTAGCCTCAAGGCGAGGCGAGCATCGAGGCGAGCCTCAAGAAAGCCTTTTAAAACTCTGCTTGCACCTCCATTAATGACGTTTAATTGTGAACTTCAATAGGTCTATAGGAAAAATGTGGACTCCCATTTCCACTAGAGTTAGGACTAAAGCCTACATTCGTTTTTCTTTTCTTTCTTTTCTTTTTTTTCACTATTAAGATTACTTAGAAGTTAATGTCAGAAGCTTTTACAGCTCTCTTAGTGCTGTGAGATACAGTTTTAATCTTATGTGATCACAACAGAATCCAACATGATGTCTAACTTCTGTTGTTTACTTAAACATTTTGTATTTTATTGGCCTTTCAACCTTCCAATCAAATCTGTTTCCATCTTTACTCCCTCTTTAAAATTCCATTTTTAGTAGCCCAAAGCCTTCCCCTCCACAAACATCCAACCCAGGCACCTAAAAGAACACACCACACCCTAATTATTGTCTCTGAAAACTCTTCCAAGCTCATGACAATCCCCAAATATTTGTCTCATGTATTTGTTTTTTTTTTTTTTTGTGGACACAATAGTCTTACCCTTCCTTACAATGGTAAAAACCAATAGTAGTTTCAACTTAATATATAAGAATCGGGTGCACTTTCCCATATCTTCCATAAAACTATAATCCTATAACGCATGAAGCACGGACACGGCAGAATTGGTGCCGTAGTGGTGTCGGATATGGGGACACATACTGGACATGCCATTTGGTGTGTCCCCTTTTTTTTTTGGTAGGGAACACGGAAGTCCTAAATTGAATATCTAATCCGAAGAAAGAGAAAAAGAAACCTAATCCAAAATCAGAAGAAAAATATATAAATAAATAAAAGAGAGAGAGAGAAGAGAAACGAAGAACCTGTTCGAGGAAGGCATTCGATCGATCTCTCTCGTTCTGTCTTGCTGATCTTCATCTCCCTGTCTCTTCTTCCGTCATCGTCGTCTCTTTTTCTCGCTTCGTCTTCTATGTCATTGCCTCTCTCTCTCTCTTTCTATCTCACACACACACATTTCTATCCTTTGTCTATCTATCATTTATCTATCTATAATAAATATATTATATATCTCTTTAAATCAGTTTTTTTTTTTTTTTCTTTTTCTATTTATTTATTCAAATGTGGTGACTCTTATATATATATTTGAATGTAGTGACTTTTATATATACATTAAATTAATATTAGTTTTATTAATTTTGATTGTTTGGTAACTTAATATTAATTTACATTACAAATACATATATATTTAAAAATTAATAAATAAATTTACCGTATCTGTGTCTTCATTTTTTTGAAATTGTCGTGTTTTGTGTCTGTGTCCGTATCCATGTCCGGGCTTCATAGCCTATAACGAAAGGCCTCCCAAATCTGCCTCTCCTTGTGATCATTTATCCAAGAGCAAAGCAGTCAATTTTGTAATCTCTAGCTCATCTAATATCCTCGTTTCCCTCATTTTCCCATACTACATTGAACTTACATTCTGCATTGTGCCCCCACAACACCCCCTTCCCTTTTTTGTAATATGTTGCACTCTTGCTTCCCCAAAAAAACCTAGATTGTGTACTGTACTGTTACAACTTACCCTACCTGGTTTCATATCCTAAAACTCCATAAATGACAAAGTACATAATCTCATATTCCATTACGTCACCGTTTCAACTAATTACATAAAGCTATAACTCTTTTACATGGAGCTTTTGAATTATTTAAACTTCCTAGAAAAGCATAACTTAGCTATCAAAAATACAATTAACTGATACCTCGTTTGGCAAGTAGGTTTTTTAGTCAAAAAGTCAAAAAGTTACTAAAAAAGTCAAAAAAACTAACAACTTATACCAAAAAGTCAAAGATTCCTTTTTCTCTCTACTTTTTGCACATCTTTTCGTAAAAAGCTAAAAACTCATCCCAAACATATTAGTTTTTTTTACATCATATTTTAGTCAAAAAGCCAAAAAATTACTAAAAAAACCTGTTTCCAAACGAGGCCGAATTTGTTATTTGGCCTTAATAGAGAAAATGAATGCTCCTTACCTTCATTTATTAAATGGCATAGAGTAACAATATCACCACCAGCACAAAATGCCCGGCCACGTCCCTTCAAAAAATAAAAAATTACGTTTAGGTTGCTTCTATCATAAATTAGCACATGTAAACCAAAAGAAATCAATAGCCAAGTGTGAGAAGAACGACCCAATTACTATATCATCAAAAACAGATTACCTTCAACACCACAAAACCAATGTCGGGGTTATCTTCCCAGGATTTGTACAACTTCTGTAACCTTGCCCCCTGGACACCACAAACAAAGATCTCATGACTCATGCATACAATGGACACAAACCAAAACACTTGAACAACCCAGATGATAAATTTTGAGATCTAACCCATTTCAGATCAAACACAAGCTAAATAGATACTGACGGTGCAGGGGTGAAGGGACCGAAGACTGATAGCCCAATACCCCCATGGGACTCTTTAAATGAGACATGTTAAGCTATTATAGTTAGCATTATCATATTTTAGTCACTCCAATAGTCTAACTTTTATAATAGTTATTTTAACAAAATTCTTCAAGGCTAGTTACATTTAAAGAATCTTGGGAGACTCTTGAAACAGTTTGTGTATATAAATAGATAAAATAAAGAGTAGCGTTGGAGTATATAGATAAAAATAGAATTAGGCAAAATAAAGAATTACCTTCTTCTTCTTTTCTTTTCTTTTTTTAATGTTTTAGCTAGTAAAAAATGAAGAGTATGGTTGGAGTTCTCATTCTTTGACTTGACCACACTTCTCCAAAACCTATCTCGCAAGCATATCTCCAAAGCCTTTTTTCCCAAAAGGACCTGATTAAAAAATTGCAAGCCTCTAGACACTATACACTAAACCCTAAACTTGTCCCCTGCTCTGCCCCAAATAAAATCCCTTTGCAGTTTGTCAAACCTTTATGCTATTGAAGACATGAAATAAGTAGGCAAACTTAACAAGTTGCTCTTAATCATTGTAAGTCTTCCGGCTTTGAATAATATTGCATTTTCCATCATGCCAAATGCCTCCGAAATCTTTTAAAGATAAGAGTCCCAAACATTCCTTGCCTTAAAAAAGATCAGACCAAAGTAAAACCCAGATAAGTGACTAGCCAGGATTCCACCTTGCAACCAAGTATCGACACTAACTCCTTTACATTAGAGACATCCCTCACTAAATGAATATAGATATCTTGGTGAAAATTTTGGGTGCTTGGGAAACATACTTAGTAAGAAACAATATAGATAAATTTTATAATCAATTTATTCACATTTTATTGAATTTTGTATGCATTAAAATATTTTGAAGCAAGTAGCAAAAAGACTGAATAGAGAGAGATATAAGGGGTAAGAAACAGACCACAGCAGTGTTGAGGGCATTGAGAACAGAGGGTCTATTGAGAATTGCAGTTCTGGACCAAGCTTTCCCTTCAACTAGAACCTGAAACATTTCAAAGAGATAAGAGGGGTTTTAAAGAGAGAGTAAAAAAGGGCATGTGAGAGAGAGAACTCACAATATTGTCGAGATCATCGCTGAGGCCATTGTTGGAGGAAAGAGAGCTAAGGCCTCTGTAGTAGCCAGAGATGAAGCCAGACCTGCCAAGACAACGCTTGATTAGAGATGCAGACTTCAAGCCCTGCATTTCTCTCTCTCTCTGGCCCAACTCCGAATTGGAGGTGGTTCTTGCTTGCTTTCTCAGTGAATCAGTGACGATGGTGTTGTGAACTTGTGATTATAGTGATAATTGGGTTGTGCCTCTGTTATTCCTTTCATAGTAGTTTTCCCGGGCAACTGTTGTCATTAGGTTTTTTTTTTTTTTTCTTTAATGCTAGGATCTGAATTTATAGAATAATGCTATATGTACTAATTAGTGAACACATTATATCAATAGATGATGTGACATAATTTTAGCGATTTTAGACATTTGTAATTTATATAATAAATAAGGTCATTAATGATATCATAATACTAATTGGTATATTCGTGTGTAAACTAATTGGTGCGTGTAGCACCATCGAAATTCATAACTTACACTTGTTTATTTGTGTGGTAGGGATTAAATTAAAGAAATGTGAAATTTATGAACAAAATAAATTTAAAATAATAATTTTTTTTATACTCCATCCGTCCCAAAATATTAGTCAATTATTCTATTTTTCATTGTTTCAAAATATTAGTCTATTTTCAAAAATTAAATACAAAAATAATATAAATTTCTTATTTTGCCTTTCTTTTAAATTCATTAACAATATAAAAAGTACAATTATGACATTGATATTTCCTAAAAAATATACTATCAAAGGGTAATTTTGAAATATCATTTTTGTAAAAGAACAATAATTGTACCACCAAAAAAAGTTAAATTCTCTAAAAGGGAGTATTATTTTGGAATAGAGGGAGCAGTAAATTTTGAATTGATATGGACAGATTTGTAATGTTGTTGTTGTTGTTGTTTTTTTTTTTTTTTAAAAAAATAAAATAAAATTAATTTCAGAATTTTTTACCATGAAAATTATATTATTGTGTATTTCTTTCGAACGTGTTTCGCGTGGCATCCAACGTGGGTGTAAAAAATTAAATAGAATTAATAAATGGAGAAATTGCAAGAAAAACGAAAAGTTGAAGAAATAATTACAAAAATTGGTGGAAACATTTAAGGGGATTTATTTATAAATCCTATTTAGTAGACTTATAACCTAATAAGTTCATAAGGTTTTTTAGTGTTCTATCAAGTTCAATATGTTTAGATTTATGAGATCATTTTTTTCTAATTTAGAATTTTTTTTAGGACTATAATACCCTTTTATTCTATTTTGATAATATATATTATATGTTTTCCATTTACATTCTCTTTCTCTCTTGAATTTCCATATATATATATATATATATTCTCTATTCTATAGCTATTGCTCTAATCAAACCAAATCTAAGCTCGAAAAATCAATTTTCTTATTTTTCTTACCAAACTTATTTTGATTTTCTACTGAATTCTTCAATTTCTTTGCTTAATTTCTCATCCAAACTAATATATTTTCATTTAAATCGCTGTAACACTTCAACAAGGCTTGTGCTCTGTAGTTTGAGATCGAATCATTCTATGATAACCTCATCCAAAAATCTCAATCTGTTCATGAGTACACCGTTGAGGTAATTGATGTTTTTATTTATTTATTTATTTTTTTGTGTATTCAATAGAGATATATGTGTACATATAGTTTTTTGAGAATTATTTGTAATTTTGTTGTTGTTGTTGTGTTTTTTTTTACAATTAATTTCAGAATTTTTTAGCATGAAAATTATATTATTGTGTAGTTTTTTAGGACGTGTTTCGCGTGGCATCCAACGTGGGTGCAAAAATTAAATAGAATTAATAAATGGAGAAATTGCAAGAACAATGAAAAGTTGAAGAAATAATTACAAAAATTGGTGGGAACATTTAAGGGGTATTTATTTATAAATCCTATTTAGTAGACTTATAACCTAATAAATCTATAAAAAAATTTAGTGTTCTATCAAGTTCAATATGTTTAGATTTATATCCTATGAGATCATTTTTTCCTAATTTATAATTTTTTTAGGATTATAATACTCTTTTATTCTATTTTAATAAGAGTTGTGCTTGAGACCCCCAATTTCCAACTACCCCTACCACCCCCACATACACGTGGAGATTGGTCATTGGATATAAAAAAAGAAAAAAAGAAAAGAAAAAGAAGAAGACCAATCACACCCCACTGCCCCCAGTGGGAGTCTGAGGCATTGTACTATTTTAATAATATGTATTATATATTTTCCATTTACATTTTCTTTCTCTTGAATTTTCATATATATATATATATATCGATACTCTATTAGCTCTAATCAAACCAAATCCAAGCTTGAAAATTCAATTTTCTTGTTTTTCTCACCAAACTTGTTTTGATTTTCTTATGAATTCTTCAATTTCTTTGCTTAATTCTCCATCCAAACTAATATACTTTCATTTAGATCGCAGCAACACTTCATCAAGGCTTGCGCTCTGTATTTTGAGATCGAATCATTCTATGGTAACCTCATCCAAAAATCCTAATCTGTTCATGAGTTCACAATTGAGGTAATTGATGTTTTTATTTTATTTTTTATTTTTTTGTGTATTCAATAAAGATATATGTGTACATATAGTTTTTTGAGAATTATATATAATGTTGTTGTTGTTTTGTGTGTGTGTTATTTATTTATTTATTATTATTATAATTAATTTCAAAATTTTTTAGCATGAAAATTATAGGGCAAATTACACAAACAGTCTCCATAATTTGGGGCTTGTGTCACTTTGGTCCCTGACTTTTCAATTGTGACACATTTGATCTTGAATTTTGAATCTTGTTCCAAATAAGGACAATTGAATATATAATTAGATTTTTCAAGGGTAAAATTGTCAATTTGATAAAATATAAAATAATTTGACAAAAATAAATGTCAAACAAATATTTTTGAATTTTTAAAAATTATTTCTACCTACTAAAAATAAAATTATGTAAAATTGATAAATCTTTTAGACATTTTTTTTTTACTAAATTAATTTTTATTATGTGTTTGGATAATGATCATGTAAAATTAATTTTAAAAAATTAATTATGTAATTTTTATTAATTTTACATAATTTTATCATTGGTGGATAAAAATAATTTTAAAAAAATTAAAAATATTTTTTTGACATTTATTTTTGTCAAATTAGTTTATATTTTATCAAATTGACGATTTTACCCTTGAAAAATCAAATAATATTTTCAATTGTCCTTATTTGGAATAAGATTCAAAATTCAGGGTCAAATGTGTCACAATTGAAAAGTCAGGGACCAAAGTGACACAAGTCCCAAACTATAGGGACTATTAGTATAATTAACCCAAAATTATATTATTGTGTACTTTTTTCGAACGTGTTTCGCGTGGCGTCCAACGTGGGTGTAAAAAATTAAATAGAATTAATAAATGGAAAAATTGCAAGAAAAATGAAAGGTTGTTGAAATAATTACAAAAATTGGTGGGAACATTTAAGGGGGATTTATTTATAAATTTTATTTAGTAGACTTATAATCTAATAAGTCCATAAAGTTTTTTAGTGTTCCATCAAGTTTAATATGTTTAGATTTAGGGTGATTCTACTTATACCACTATTTAACCTCTTTACACCCTCCATCTCATTACACCACTAAAAAAAAAATATAATCCTCATTACACCCCTAATATATTTCCAAAACTAACCCTAAATTAACTATTTCATTTCTTTACACTACTAATTTTGGTAACACGGTGCTAAACAATTTACATTATCCAGTGTTATGCTACCGAAAAAAATAGATCTCTCCAGCATTTTGTTACTATACATTTACAGAGTCACTTTCTTCCAAACAATAATTTATTAATTTGTGGTGGACCTGTTCGGTAATGCAACGCTAATTAATTTAAATTACTTTAGTGCCATGTTACCGGACAATATTTTTTTTCCTAGCATTATGTTGCCGTTCAATTAGATGATAACAAGAAATTAATTTGGGCCACTCGTGAAGTGTATGTTCAGTGATACATTGTTATATAAATGGAATTACTCTAGTGTCATGTTGTCAAAATATAATAAAGTTGTCTAGGCCCCCGTCCCTGTACATTGAAAGATTTATTTTTTCCTTGAAACATCCATAAAAAAAATTCATAAATCAAACACGCATCCATAGAATCGTATATAAAAAGTATCCATAAAATTATTCATAAAAACATTAAGTGTATGAATATCCATAAAGTATTCATAAAATCTATCATTGTTTGCATCCATCAATCAAACATATTATCACAATTCATCTTGGTAATTTGTAGGTAATTTTTCCCTCTTAATAAAAATAGACATCCACCCATTGTAGAACCTATCAACATCAATCGTTCCCCCTTGATCTTCATGTTGTCTCTATAATAACCACTTCTTTTACAAGTAAGTGTAAGTCTTGGTTTTCAACCATTGCCTCCCATATTTGATGTTTTTATAGCAATGACAAATTCAGTCTTCTTCTCAACATTAGAAGCCCATTTAATTAATGCTTCACGACTACTAAAAATCTAAATATAATAAATATATTTATACGTCAAATTATTAATAAAACTCAAAACAAATTAAAAAAAAAAAATCGTATTCATAAAAAAAACTTAACAAACCTCGTCTGTAATGAATTCATGACTGGTCCACTAATATTGCAATACTTGCGTTGTTGCAATGAGTATAAGTATAATCATTCCAGGCAAAAAAATAAATAAATGAAACTGAATATACATAGTAATGAGAAGCCGAACAAATTAAAAAAATTTGGTTTGGGGTTATTGGAAATATATCTTTTATTCGGTAGTTGGTTACCAGACTTATATTTTTTGTTCGACAATGTAATGCCAAACTATTTTATTTTGTTCGATTTCGAACCACCAAACGAAAGTCGAACACCAGTCCAAAAAAATGATATAAAAACCTACCAAATAAATAAAAAAAACTCACAATTTCACTTTTTTTATGGTTCTTCACCACCGTTTCTTCATCTATTGCTTTCTTTAATGATCAAAATACTATGATTCTCAATTTTTGAAAAGATATGTGTAAGAGAAAAGAAAAATTAAGAAAGGAAAGGAGGAGTGGGGATTGAAGATCAAGGAGTGTAAGGAGATAACAAAATATATTTAATTTTAGTGTTTTGTCCTTAAAGATAATTTCACACATGGATAAAATTGAAGGGGGGGAAAAAAAAATTCATATGGAAGGTGTAAAGAGGTAAAGTAGTGGTATAAGTAGAATCACCCTTAGATTTATGTCCCATGAGATCATTTTTTCCTAATTTATAATTTTTTAGGACTATAATACCCTTTTATTCTATTTTGATAATATGTTTTATATGTTTTCCATTTACACACACACTCTCTCTCTCTCTCTCTCTCTCGAATTTCCATATATATATATATATATATATATATATATATCGATACTCTATTCTACAGCTATTGCTCTAATCAAACCAAATCCAAGCTTGAAAAATCAATTTTCTTATTTTTCTCACCAAACTTATTTTGATTTTCTCCTGAATTTTTCAATTTCTTTGCTTAATCCCCCATCCAAACTAATATACTTTCATTTAGATCGCAGTAACACTTCAACAAGGCTTGTGCTCTGTAGTTTGTGATCAAATCATTCTATGGTAACCTCATCCAAAAATACCAATCTATTCATGAGTTCACCGTTGAGGTAATTGATTTTAATTTTTTTTAAATTTTTTTTGTGTGTGTGTATTCAATAGAGATATATGTGTATATATAGTTTTTCGAGAATTAGAGTCCAAAGTGTTTTTGAAATTGGTGAAAAATGTTGAGAATAGTTGAAATTTGTAGAATGTATTGTGAAAATGGTGAAAATTGATTAGTGTCATGTGGTATGGTATAGAATCCAACCAAGGTTTGGAGATAGATTGATGGTGTGTCTTATTGGTTGGATATTTCAGTGAATGTGAATGTTCACACCCACTGAAATAATTGTTGTTATGAATTATAAGATTTTAATATTTTATTTGGTAATGTGAACAGGACAACATAGAGATGTGAATGTTTACATCAATATAATATTTTAATAGTATAACCTAGAGATGTGAATGTTCACATCAACATTGCATTTATCACAATGCACACTAAATCAATGGTTATGTGTACACAATAACAATCAACTACCAACAATGTGAATGTTCATAGTGTCTCTATAATAGCAAAACAACATAATAATATTAACAGTGCATTACTCACAAATTATAATCAATGTTAATATTCACATTAAAAAATAGTTGTACTAGTACAAACAACAATGTGTTATTTTGGTTACAAAAATAGTATATACATAGAGATGTGAATGTTCACATTAATTCTGTAATACAAATAGGTAGTCGCACCCAATGTTAATGTTCACACACTCATGTGTATGGTTCCATGTGGGGATAATATTGATGATATTGTGTTGATTTAAATATAGTTCATTACAGGTTAAATGATATTATTGAATGATCTACTCATGCATTTTTTTTTCTTTGATAATATTTGGATGGTTTATTAGCTAATTTTGTCTTTGTCATTCGTTCTTTTTTTTTTTTTTTAAATCCTAGAATGGGAGAGATTTTCTCATAGAATGAGGGAGAGATTTTCTCCCTCAAATTAGGGACTCTTGTTATTTTTTATGTATTTATTTATTGTATATTGGTTTCAAAATAGAAGGTTGATTTCGTCATATTATCCTAAACAAGACCTAATGGAATACTCAAAAAGAATATGGGTTAGATGAAACATAAGTCTTAAGAATGGGATTTACTAAAAAAGCTCCCATTTAAATATTTGCACAATATATAAAAAAAAGTTAAAATTTATATTGCAAAATTATGGTTTAGTGTATATTTTTGCCTCTCTCATATTTTTCATAATTCTCTCTATTTTTTCATCCTTTTTTTCCATATTTTTTTGATCAGCACTACCTTTCCTTTACCTTTTCCAAATGTTATTGGTTACCTGTTCCCCACACCTCTCAATTGCAATGGACCATTTCTCCTTTAGTCCAACCTATTTTCTCAGCCCCTTCGATTGTCTTTTAACCCACTTATCTACCCATACCTTTCTTCTTCTTTTTTTTCATTTTGCTATTGCCTTCATCCCTAAAGCTCACGCAACCCACCATTGCCGCTACTACAACCTCCTTCACAAACTTCCATCTTTACCATTGCAAGATTGTGAGAGAGAGAGAGAGAGAGAGAGAGATAAATATCGTGTCATGATCTAGAGATTAAGAAATGTGATATGGAGAAACTAAGGTAGTGTTTGGTATACTTTTCAAAATTTAACTCTGTTTTTAAATCATGATTTGGATGTAACATGTTAACTAAACATATTTTTAAAATACAACTCAAAATTACTTTCAAAACTCATCTCTTCTCTTTTATTTTTTTTATTATTAATCAATCAATCAATCACTTTTTCTCTCTCTTCTCTCCTCTCACATTCTTTCACATTCTATATATCAATCAATCAAAAAAAAATATAAAAAATTACAAAGCATCCTAAAACTATTTTCAAAACTCATAACCAAACAAATTTTCTCTTTTTAAATCATAATGCAAAAACTCAAAACTCAAAACACAACTCCACACTTAAATCATAATTCTAAAACTAAACCAAATAGACCCTAAATATGTTTTTTGTAAAGTGGGAAAAGGAAAGGGAAGAGAGACAAGAAGGAGGCGATGGTTGGGGGTAATAGTGATATAGGCTTCGCGATCTGGTTCGTTCTCTCTCTCTCTCTCTCTTTCTCTCTCTCTCTCTCTCTCTTTTATGTTTGTTGAAATTTGATCGTTAATAAAGATGAAATAGGGCATCGGGAAGGGGTGATGTGGTGGGGAGATGGAGTGACAATGGTTTGCAAAGGTTAAGGAAGGGTGGATGTCTTACCGTTTGTGTGGGGTATAAGAAGGGCTTATAGTGACGGGAAGAAGTAAGAGAAGTGCTAATGGCAACGACAAGATATAGGTTTAGGGTTTATAGTGTAAGACTAAATTTAATTATTTAGTCATTATGATAACCCACATGATATGACAATATGAATTATAGATTTAATAAGATTATAGTTCCATATCTTGAATCACAAGTTATTATCTGATTGGTCAATAGATGAAGTAGTTTCCAAATCTGCTACTTTGATGGGCAAGTGGAGTTACAGTTATATTAAGAAACTGATCCTCTTTCTACCTATAAAAGTATATTTAGATCAACCATCGATTATTCTGAATATAACGTATTCTAAAGAAGGTAAAGAGAGAGAAACCTTTTTCCACTAATATTATTATTAGTTTTATATTCAATCAATTTTGGGTCACTCGAATGTTTCGCATAATTGATCCAGGTATGTTATTTATTGTTCGCATTATGTTATTATTTGTGAAAATCATGATAGTTCACGATTTTAGATTATAAAGGTTGTTGTATGCATAACACCATAAAATTATTTACATGTAGTATTAGAGCCTATGTTCAAGAATTATCATGTTTTTTTTTTTAATTAAATAAAATTAGTTGAATTTTATTAATTGCAAAATTTGGTTCAAAACCCGATAATATGTTAAATTGGGTATTGCTTGCATGTGTCTTGCATATATAAATTATTGCTGGAATTTTTGTTACTAAAATTGTATTATAAATTTATTTGTCATGATTGATGATCGTCTAAGTAATAGACTGGTAGTGGTGTGAGATGATCAGAATGAAATTTTATATTAATATGCTGAGCATGCGTCTTTTCAAAGTCTCAATACATGCACTCTTATTTTATGTATAAAATTTATTTGTTATATGTGCTTATAAATTTTAGGATATGACATGGTAGCAATGAATTGTTAACTTGTAATTTCACTAATCATGATGGAGATTATTATTCATGTTTTGTTAAATTGTGTTATTAAATTTTAGTATGAGAAAATCATATTGAAATTTTATTGTGATCTTTATAGTACCAAGCATATTACTATTTAAGTATCTAATTGTAACCCTTAAAAATTATTTTAGTATGATGTTATTACCACCATTATGTATAAGTTTGATTTTTGTGGGTGGTTAACGAGGTACAAAAGTATATATTCTTATGTGACATAGAATATGAATTGTGTTAGTATTTGTTGTCTTAATATTATTCTTATGATTTAGTAATATGCATTATGATTATGATGATGAATAATTGTGAATAAATTATTATTTATTCCATAATGTCTATGCAAAGTTTTTATTTTGATTTGAAATCTAAATTATGATACGATTGGTAGTTGCCAAAATGACCCAATCGGAATGACACATAGATATCAAATCAAATAATTGAAATTTAATATCCTTCACAAGTATTAAAAAATAATGACTTTGCAAATTGTAATTTTTTAATTACAAAGATATTAGGTTGGCCCAAAGGTGCACCACTTTTGTCACGACCCGCTGCTTGTACTTAAGGGTTAAGTATCGTGATGGCCAGTAACTGAAGTTACCTCCGGCCAATTTTTAAACAAATTACTAAACGTGAGCAGAAAAATATTTAAGTGAGGTACCAAAATAATCATTGAAGCTTCTATTTTTATAACAAAATTTATTGACCAAAAATACTGATATTTTCATATGAATAATAGAATTATAAATACTATAAAAGTGTTATGTGTGTCTATTTCATAGCCCCGTGTCTAAGACTCTCCAAAATCACTATGGATAATTATTGGTCTACACGGAGCTTGATATTAAAATACAGAGTATATAATATGGAATCATTTGACATATAATACAGAAACAAAATAATTATAACCATGATATAGAACGGAACATAATAGATGTATGGACTCAAGAGGTGGCTCGTATGAACTTAGAGGTGGCTCCCACAATATTGTAGCACTTAGCTCCTTACAACACTTTGCTTCACACCAGAAATTAGAGGGTCAGTAAATTCATGACAATACAGAGGTACAGACTCAAAAGGTGGCTTGTATGGATTCTAGAGGCGACTCTCGTAACACTTAGCTTCGCATAGTACTTTGCTCCGCATAGAACAGATATAGCGATCCCGATTTTTGACCTGGCTTTTATGGTGTTTCGTACTTTGGTCTTATGGTTTACTGTTGTTGTTTATGTCTTTTCCTCTTCTTACCCTTTGAATTTGGGTTTTTTGAATGTCTTGGGCGTGTTTAGAATAGGTTGGTTGTTACTTGGTTTAGTACCTTGTTGTCCAGAATTTTGTTCTTCCGCTTAAGTGAGCCTTCTTGCGCTCGAGCGGGGTTTGCAATCATTTAGTACTTTGTGCGTCTGCAAAAATACTACAGAAGTGTTTTTCACGCTCGAGCGGAGTTTCTTATGCTCGAGCGGCCCCTCTGGCGCTCGAGCAACTGTCTGAAGTTTGTAAAATACTGGGCGAGTGTATTCTACGCTCGAGCGGGTAGTGCCTTGTTGTTATGTCTTAGCGCTCGAGCGGCCTTTATCACGCTCGAGCTGGTCGAATTTATGTGTCTGACGCTCGAGCGTCAAACTCTCCGCTCGAGCGGACTGTGCGTATATCAGATCGCGAAAGTGACTTTTTAAATCACTTTTTCTGTCCTTTCTCTTTCTAAAACTTTCCAAAACCCTAAGTTGAGAGCCTCTCTCTAAAATACTCTCTCTCTCTCTCTCTCTACATTTTGACATAGATTTAGTGATCTCCTCACCCTCCTTCCTTTGATAAAAAGATTGAGCTCTTCAAGATCTCTATTTTCAACTGAGTAAAAGTTGGTTTCATCACTTTCGAAGTTTGTCTCGTGCTTGGCTCTTCTCTCTTGGGCTTCTACACTTGAGGTAGGGATATTCTACTCTCCTATATGGGTTTTAACATAGATATTTGTCATTTGGTATAAATGGTGGGATTTGGGAAGTTTGGGTGAAGTTAGGGTTTGAAATTAAAATGTTTGAATGAGGGGTTTTCTAATTTGGGTCCCCTATGGGTATGAGAGGTCTTGAACATGTTATTGCTTGGATATAATTGGTGAAATTGGGTCTTGGGTACCATGTAAGTTAAAGGGGAAAAATGCCCTAATTTGAATTAAATAAATTATTTGTATGATTAATGAAATCAAGTGTGGAAATATGAAATTGGTTTGGAAATTATGAGATTGGGAAAAAATGTGATTTAATGGTGTAGTTGGATTGATAAATCACTTACCTATGGTAAAGTTGATAAATCATCTGTTTGATAGATTTATTTATCTGTCTAGAAATAACTATTTTGGGCTATCGGTGGAGGATAGCCATGATTATTGTAGAAAATGCATGATGATTAGGTAAATTGAAACAAATCAATTGGATTGTGTCATTGAATATGACGGTTGGATTAACACATTGAATATGTGATTTAATTGGTCATTGTATATGACAACGTGTTTAAATATATTGCATATGTATCTTGTTTGGGAGAAGATAGGGGATGGACTCTATTGTTTGGGAGGAGATAGGGGATGGACTCTATTGTTTGGGAGGAGATAGGGGATGGACTCCATTGATAATTAAGTTGGCTGGAGTGTCCAGGGTGAAAGTCTCTAAATCTTATATATATTTGGGTGCCGGTTCCCTCGGACGTTGTTCCGTAAAATGGCAAATGAATGGAAGTGTATGAATGATGTTTATGATTGAAGTGTTGATAAATGAGTTGTAGTCTCGTTTCGAATTGTTTGAATAACAATGAGCTATGTAAATGAATTGATTTTGATAAATAAAGGGAAGTGGATTGATTAGGATATCAATGTTGATTTGTAGTGGATTTGGTGTAAGTTGGTTTACAAGTGTTAAACATTTATCGGATGCTAATGTTTTAGTTAATTGTCATATGTTGTTTAGCATATCTCTACTAGGCTTTGGCTCACCCTACTTGGGACACCATTTTTCAGGTACAGGTGATATGCCGCCTCCGAGATCTTAGCTTGGGAGGTTTTGGAGTTGAAGACTCCCTTTTTTTTTTTTTTTTTTCGTTTTGATGTTAAATGTATATTTAAGCCTAGGGCTTTTTATGTATAGAGCTAGGACTCTTTTTGTTGTAACCAAGTGATGACTTGGAAAGCTGTAAGCCCGTAGGGCATTCATTTTGTTGCAAACATGTAATATCCATCATAATAGAAACTCTGATGAATGAAAAGATGATATTTCTATTATGTTTTATGGATTTATTGAATGGTTGGATTATGTCTTATTTTGAGGGCGTTACAACAGAGGGCCACAAGGTGACCAATCAGAAACTAATGGTTTATTTAAATCCCCCAAGACGTGAGACTCCTGTGGTGGTACTTATAAAAAATAATTGCTTATAAAATCATTATCAAATAATTAATAAAATTTATATAAACATATCCATGGGTTTCATTTTAAGCAAATAGAGTTCGAAAAATACTTAACGTAATCGAAACATTAATATAATTTATAAAACACAAATCGCCTAAAATAAATTATGGTAACTCAAAACATATATAAAATATATTATGGTAACTCAAGATACAATATAACTCATCTTAATGTTAATTCTAACTTTTACCTTTAGTTCACTGCGACCCACCAAATACTCCAAACTAAACTCAAAGGTTTATATATAAAGCAAAACAATTAGAGGGAGAGAGAGACTAAGAATGTTTGAGGAAAGATGATGTGGCTCAGATTGATTGGCCCGTCTATATATATTGTGAAAAAGCGTGGGCGACAAGACACTTGTGGGGCACATCTTTTGTCGTACAGAAAATATTATATTTCAGTGTATTTTTTTGTAGGAAAAATATAGAGAAAAATATAATAAAAATATCAAAATACTCAGAAAATAATATCGAATAATAATATAAAGTTAAAATTATTTTTTTGAAATCATTTATAATTAAATAATACTAATATAAAATTTAAGAGACAGTTTAAATTTTCGGGTTGTTATAATTTTATGTAGGGAACAAAAACAAACTTCTATTCCAATTAAATAGCAAACTAAGTGCATTTAATAAACCACAATAGGGGAAAAAAATATTCTAAAATTAAATTTTAGAATGTAATTTTTTTTTTTTTAATTCCCAAACTCAGAAAAGAAAAGTTTCTGAAAAAATGAAGGAAGGAAAGAAATTTCTTGTTCAAGTTTAAAACTAGAACAAGAACACACTCTGAAAAAAAAAAAAAATAGAATTAATTTACTTACAACAATTTTCAGATTATTACTGTAGAAATGCAAAAATGAAAGACAGTCGAGGCGTGTGTTGGACACACTTGCTTTAAGATCGTTACGTCCTCGCTACGATGCTTGAGAACAAATGATGCCGACCTCCCAGGATGCAACGACTATCCCAGAATTGCAGTACTACAATTTGGGTTTGGTGAACAGACTGAGTTGTATCTCTCTCTTATACAAAATATAAGAATAGTATGCAAACTGTATATAGAGGATAGAGAAGAGAAGAAAATGAAAGAAAAATGAATGAGGGAAATGGTTGGAGAAAGCCTGTATTTATAGGCAATAAGGTGACTGTTCAGATGGGTTCGGAAGCCCTTCGGACAGGTATGAAACTGAGAAACTGCTGGAGTGAAGAGAGGTGGCCGAAGAAAGAAGGGATACCACTCAGGTTTGAATTTGAAATTCTGGCGCAAGTGTTTGAATTTTTCCCGTTAGGAATTCAAATTTTCCCACAAGATTTGTGGAAATAAAATAAATAAATAAAAAATTCAAACAAATTTTATCTAAAAAATTAAAGCTAGGCTCGACTCGACCCACAACCCGCACAGCACAGCACAGCTCAGCCGGCTAGATGGCGGCGTGCGTGCGCGTGTGGTGGTTTTGGGCCAAGCCCACTTTGTTAATAACTTCCCTCCTTACAAAACTTTGGGTACCCTTTGGGGCCCAACCCAAATGTATGCACCTAAAGCTTATACACTCACACTAGCTCTCTTAAAATTTCAATGTGGGACATCTAATTTAAGAAAACCCACATTTGACTCTTCAACTTTCCATTTCACGAATCCGAAAATGACGTCAACTTCCCATTCACTCATAAATGGTTTTGACAGACCGTCTTCACCGTATGACTTGCCACACGGCAAGGAACATGTCACCTCTTTGGACCCACCCCAAAAGACGTGTGGGCCCTACTCAAATTTGGGCTCAAAGGTGGCCCAAAATAAGCCTATGAAAATCATAATTTCCAACATGTTAAATAATTGTTGAATTGGAATAGGATATTTGATGGGTATTCACAATTGATATTGGAATGAATACCCAAAGGTAACAGACCTACTTAATTATGAATATTTTATCAACTAGTCCTATTGGTGAAAGGGAATTACCATAATTGTTAAATAGTATGCCATTAGATTATCCCAAAGGTAAATCACGGTGATACTATTTGTGATCGTTTAAACATGTATTTATCTTGACTAATTGTCAATTATTGATTACTCTTAGCATTAATGTAGTGAACATGAATTATTGATTAAAGTTTTATGTCGCTATATTTGTATATTTTGTTTGTTTCGATTTTAAATGAAAAGGATTTCTCAAAATGAATAGAATAAATTCAATTTTATCTCAATGTTTTGAATTTTGACTTAATATTACTATTTGAGAAATTTACTGCTATTATGATTCCAGCAGTATAAAAGAAAGAAAAGACTTTTCATAAAGTATAAAAGGATCGAATAAATAAAGTTGATATTTTTATGCGAATGATTATAGCAAATATTAAGTTTTAACTTTCTTAAATTGATAATGCTAAATATTGTGAAAGAACATTTCCGAACTGTTAATAAGTTTTTTGGGACACTTATGGTTAAGCTTACCAACATAAAGTTTGATGGTATGCATGAGATGTATGAGCATGTCATTGAATTGTGTAACTTAACTACTCAATCAAAGAATTTAAGAATATTTGTGAAGGAGTTTGTTTTTGTGCAATTTATTTTGAATTATTTATCTCTTCAGTATGGGTCATTTATATCAACTATAATTCTATGAATAGTAAGGCCAAGTTTGGCTACTACAAAATAATTCATCTTTTTATCTTTTTTCCATCACATCACCTCTCTACTTTTCTGCACATCTTTTCGTAAAAAGACAAAAAATACACTTATTTAGGTCATTCCAAACAACCCCTAAGTATAAAGTTAATAAATTGACTAGTATGCTGATTTAAGAAGAGACAAAATTTAAGTAATTGAGATATCATTGATTGATCTTGTAATTCAAGGAGTTGAAAAGAAAGAGAGAATGCTTAGAAAAGGAAAGAAATAGCCACATAAAGAAAATGAGTTTGTTCAAGATTTTTAGTCTCATAAAAAAGAAAATGGCTACTCATGTTTTTAATAAGGTACAAGATTAGGTCAAAATATGCTAAAAAGCCAATAACAATGAAGACGATGAGAGAAGAAGGATGAGGTTGGAAGCCGGTGCTGAGGAAGAGAGGAGGAGGTGGATTGCAAAGGTCATTAATGACGAAATGATTAGTAACAATATTTGTTGATGATATCTCGGAGATGATGAATCCAAAGGGTTTTTTTAATCTTTTTAACAATTTGGAGTAGTAAAGGATGTTTTCATTTCGACAAAAAGAAGGAAAGCAACGGGCTCAACATTTAGGTTTGTCCGGTACCATGGTCCAGTATCGGCAGAAGTGGCAGTTCAAAAGACAAATGGAATCTGGTGCAAGGATAAGAGACTGAAAGTGAAGATGGCCGAATTTAATACGATTGCGCAGAGGGAGAATCAGAAGGAGGAGAAGGTTATGATGACTGTGCAGAGGAATCATCTGGGAATGAAGCCTGATGCATCTTTGGCAATTGGGAAGGAGAAGTGTCCTATGCAACCTAGGAGGGAAGGAAGGGGCCAGAAATCATACGCTGAGGTAGTATCAAGAAGAGAGAAACAATGGAAGGATGCTATAACAGTTATAGTGAAAGAAGAAGGAAATGGGTGGTTGTATGAGAATATGATTGTGAAGCTTAAAACCTTCTTTTCATTTCAAGACTTTAAGGAGGAGGTTAGTAGAAGAGGAATGCAGGAGGTCCTCGTTCGTGAAGGAGGTGGAAGATTAGTAGTGTTGACATTTAGCTCAGTACCTGCACTTAAGGAGGGAACTGTTAGCTTAAAAGAATAGGTGTATGAATGGTGTGATTCAGTATCGGAATGGAGACGTGGGGTTTATGAAGATCGGGAGAGATGTGTTTGGATTTACTGTTTTGGTGTTCCATTAAATTTATGGAGTGTAAATACGTTTAAAAGTATTGGCAGAGTATAGGGTGATGTTGTGCAGTTAGATGATGACACCACAATGATGAATTCATTCCAGTATAGGAGAGTTAGAGGGGTTACAAAGTCCATGGAGAATATTAATAAGGTCATTTATCTGAAATGCAATGAAAGCTTGGTTCCAGTTCGGGTTTGTGAGGCAATGGAAATTCCACTACATGATTTGAGCTATAGTAGTATGAGCAAAGACACTAACGAGGGCAGCATTGAGGAGGTTGACTAGATCTCTATCAATGGAGGTTACCGGAGAGCTGGTGGCATAGGGGAGGAGGTAAGGGAGGTGGCAAAACTAGGTGGTGAGGTGGATGTAGAGGACCAGGTGGCAAACAAGGACCTAGACACAGGGGCAGAACATACTAATGAGGTGGACAAAAGCTCTGGGGATCTGCATGGTGTGGAAAAATGTAATGACAGTATGTTGGAATCAATGGTTAAGAACACTGACATGGAGTTGGGGATATCAACTGGTGGTGGCTGTGGTAAGGAGATGAAAGTGTAGGGAATGGACAAGTCGTCGGTGGATGAGATGGGTAGTATGCATGGGATGGATGATACAATTGTAACTAAAGGCTCCTTAGGAAGTGTTAGTGGGCCTGAAGAGGATAGGCCCAGTATCAACTTAGAGGTAGTGCTTAGTAAGGCCCAAAGGGGGGTTTCGTTGGGGCAGGAAGCATGTAGTCCAATATATAGGTGTATTGGCCAGGCTCTAAACAGTTGGAGTATGACAAAAAGAGTACGGGTGTATTATCAAGCAAGAAAAAAGTGGGCAACAGAGGGCAGAGAGGTACTGGAGTCAAGAAATATATGCAGAGTCAGATGAACCAGAAAGACATGATGCGTTCGAGCTGTTTCTCCAGAGGGGCCATCTGTAGAGCTGCAACTATAGCAGCTTCGTTATCATTACCCCAGAAGTGTAGCCCTAGTAGAAGAGATGAGTTGCTGAAGGAAGCTCGTGATACAGTTCAGCTGGGTAAGTTGTTAGGAATGAATTGTAAGGGGAAGGAGGAAGTTGTGAATCAGATTGTGGAAATGGAGATTCAAGACAAGGACAAGATGAGAAGAGGGGGTCTTAGAAGTAGTTTCAAGTTTTCCAATGAAGCTTACATCATGGAATGTAAGGAGGTTGGATAGGAAAGATAAAAGGGGAAAATTATGAAGCTGGTTAGGGATAGAAAATTGGATATGCTGCTGCTACAAGAAACTAAGAAAACCAGTGTTGATGAAATATTTGTGAAGTCAGTGTGGCCTTTTGATTCTATGCAGTTTTTGGTAGTGGATTCGGTGGGAAGTGCGAGGGATTTGCTGTGTGTGGAATCCTGGTGTCTTCAAGATTTCAGAGTGCTGTAGTACGAGGAATTTTCTACTTCTATCATGTATTTTCAAGCAATTATTTGAGTGTGTAATTGTTAACATTTATGCTCTTAATGATGTGAGGAGTAGGGGTCAGTAACCTTGGTGTATTGGTGGGGACTTTAATGAAATTAGATTATTGAATGAAAGAGGGGGTTGCCTGAGGAAGGAAAAGGGACTGATTGAATTTAATGAGTTTATTGAGAATATAGAGCTGGTAGATTTGCCACTGCTAGGAAGGGGCTTTACATGGTGTAATTCAGTAGAAGGTCTTAGATGGAGTAGAATTGATAGGTTTTTATTGGATTCTTTGTGGCTGGAAAAGTTTAGCCTTAAGCAGTGGGGTCTTCCGAGGAGTATTTCCGACCACTATCCATTGGTGCTGATGGAGGATGATAGAAATTGGGGTTCTAGACTTTCTAGGTTTCTAAATGCATGGAGTTTACACCCTAACTTTACGTCTATGGTAAAACAATCTTGGACAGAGATAGAGACTCATGGATGGGCTGGCTTTAGACTGAAGGAAAAATTAGCAAATCTAGAGGTGGCATTGAAGAAATGGAATGTGGAGGTCTTCAAAAATGTTGAGCATCAGCTAAAATCCGTTCAGGAGGAGCTCCATGAGATTGACTTAAAAGTTGAAGATGAGACACTTCTGGATATCGAGATTGACAGAAAAAGGGAGTTGAGAAGCTTAGTATGGAAGCTGAACAAGAGATTGGAATGGATATGGCAGCAGAAGTCTAGAATTAAATGGACTCAAGATGGGGATAAGAATACGAGATTCTTTCATGTGATGGTTAAGAGGAGACAGAGAAAGAATTTACTTGATACAATTGTTAAGAATGGGGAAATTATTGGAGAACCAAGCAGTGTGAAACAAGTAGTTGTAGGGCATTTTAGAAAATTGTATTTTGAGGTGTGGAGAAGTAGACCAAAGCTGGATGGACCTTTTATTACCATAGGGGATGATGAGGCAAAGAGGGAGTTAGTAGTAGAGTTTACAATGGAAGAAATGTGGGCAGCTATGAAGGACTGTGATGGGAATAAAGCTCTAGGGCCAGATGGATTCAATTTTTGCTGTGTTCAGAAGAATTAGAAGGTAATAAGAGGTGAGATCCTACAGTTCATGCATGAATTTCACATGAATGGAAAGTTGGTTAAAGAGATTAATAGCTGAT